>VZQC01012184.1:1554325-1581203 GCA_009823505.1 Rhizomys pruinosus
CCCCTGAATGTCTTCACGATCCTACTCAGAGACGGGCAACTTTCCTTCTACCTAAGGCATGGAACCCTCAGGGTGATGGGGTATCCTATGACGGGTTTAATGGAGGAATGATCCTAAGACAGGGGGGATTGTTGAATTCAGCCATCTGCGGCCTCGAGACCATGCTCTATTAAAACAAAAAGGGGGAACTGTTGGGAGCTGCGAAGTGCTGCGCCTCAAAGATGGCACCAGTTTCCACCTCCCACCCCCACAGGGGTGAGCGCTCCATGCAGTAAACATGTCCTTATTTGGTTTGGCCTTGCTGAAGCCCTCTGTTCCACATAGAGATATCCTATCCTTGAGACCCATGTGGTGGAAGTTGATTGGTTGTGACATGCCTTATAGTTGGTGAACCGGGAAAGGAAAGGGAGAGAGCAGATGTAAGGGTACCCGAATAAACTGCTCGAGGAAGATCGCTCTCGTGTCGCATCTTCTTTCACTGGATGAAGGGGGTCACAACGTAAACAACCCTACTAGCCCTTGATCTCCTCCTGTGACCTGGGCCTATAGCTTTAATCCCTCAAGACCTTTCCTTGCTCTTGATCCAGAATACTATATGAATGCATATGTTTTACATATGAACTACTGCAAACAGTGTTATTTGTTGTAAGCATCAGGTTATCCCATTTGTGTTGTCTTTGGTTATATGTGCTGTTCTGAGTCAATAGGGGTCAGAAGGGACATAGTCCTCTGATAAGACAGTTCTTTTACTTCCCTATTTCATGGTGGATATACTGTTTCAAAAAAAGCAGTAGCAATGCCTTTGTTCAGGACCACAGTTCTGGGAGTAATCTGAAGGAACAGGTGTTCAGGACAGTTTGGGTCCTTCCTGGCTAAAATGAATACCAAGATTCAGGCTGTCTTTATTCACACAACACTGTAATATGATATGCACAGTGTCTGCCCCAAAGAATGCCCAATAAGTACATGAGACTGTCGTTTATCTAGAAAAACAAAAAATAAAACCACCACTGTGGGGTCTCCAGCTGTGTAGTTTCTGCCCCCTGGCTCACCAGCCAGCTCTCCATGTTGCAGTCTTGCTCAGCAATAGTGTGACAGCTGATATCAAAGGAGACAGGGAGCAGGAGGTAGCAGAGACAGTCCAACGATCAAAAGAAAGATCTAGGAGTCTGGGTTTGAGGGCAAACTCATTCTATTGCAGGAGTTTAGAGTCTTATATAGCAGCTTTGGTGGGCTCTTGACAAGGATGGGGGAGGGATAAAGGAAACTCTTACGCGCACTTTGCAGCAGTTAAGTTTTGCATCATTTGTCTCCTGAGATTTGGCTTCTATGGTGGATGCACTATTTGGCTCCCAAGACTGAGGTGTGTGCATGCCTCAGGAGAGATAAGCTTAAGAATGATACACTTCAGCCGGGCGTGGTGGCACACACCTTTAATCCTAGCACTTGGGAGGCAGAGGCAAGCGGATCTCTGTAAGTTCAAGGCCAGCCTGGTCTACAGAGTGAGTTCCAGGACAGCTGGGGCTACAAAGAGACCATCTCAAAAAGACCAAAAAAAAAAAAATTGCTACACTTCAAGCTACACTTGGGGGAGGGGGGGCCGGAGGCTGGGCGGGGGATGGACTATAAGTGGCTGATATCCAAATGCCAAGTGGGGGTGGCTCCGATCTCCTGACCTTCTAGGTTATGGGGTAAGAAGCCAGTTTGCATATGTCTCAGCCATCATGGAATATCAGGCTCCATACACCACAGAATACTATTCCACATTTATTAGTAGGCTACTATAAAATAAAAATAGAAAATAACAAGCATTAGTAGTGACATGAAGAAACTGGAGCTTTGTGCTTTGCTGGCTAGAATATAATGATGTAGCCAATATGGAAAATAACATGTGAATTCATTATAAAATCAGAAACAATCCTGGATATTTAACTCCATGTCAGAATACTTGTCTAGATATGTAAGTCTTGTGTTTGATACCCATCACTGCAAAAAGTAAGGTAAGATAAAGACAGAATTACACCAAGTGTGGTAGCGCACGCCTTTAGTCGCAGCACTTGGGAGGCAGAGGCAGGCAGATCTGTGTGAATTCAAGGCCAGCCTGGTCTACATAGAGAGCTCCAGGACAGCTGAGCTACAGGAAGACCCTGACTCAAAAAGACAAAAAAAAAAAAAAAAAGAAAAAAGAAAAACAGAATTACAGTATGATCCAGTAAATCCACCTTTGAGTGTGTGTGTGTGTGTGTGTGCACGTGTGTGTGTGTGTGTGTGTGTGTGTGTAAAAGCTAAAAGTAAAGATTCAATCAGTATTTGTCCACTGGTAGCTATAACAGCATTTCTCACACTCACCAAAGAGCAGGAGTAACTCATGTATTCATCTTTGAATGAATAAATAAAATTATTAGTTTGTGTGTACGTGTGCATGCACATGCAGTTCAGTCTTTAAAACAAAGGAAATTCTGCCACATACTACAATATTAATGAGTCAAAGACACTTTTTAAGTGAAATAGTTAATTATTTAAAAATTCTAATAGGGGCTAGAAAGATGGCTGAGCAGTTAGGAGCACTGGCTATTCTTCCAAAGGACTTGGGTTCAGTATCCAGCACCCACTTGAAGACTAACAACTACCCATAACTCCAGTTTGAGGGGATCCGTTGCCTTATGGTGTTGTTCTTCCTCCCTGATCCTCCAGCGGTCGCTCTCTGTGCTTGGTACTCAGTGTGCCTGGTGGCCAGGCACACTGAGTACCAAGCTGCGTCAGGGAGGGGGAGGGAGTGGGTTCCAGGAACCTAGAGAAAGGAACCCAATAATGGGCCTGGAGAAATTTCACAGGGGAAATAACTCAGTTTTATTGGCAACAAGAGGGGTGGAAATGGGGGTCAAGGAGCATGCAGGAGAGCCAGGGAGGTGCGAGCCATCATGGCTCCTATGGGGGGGGGCAATGAAGCTCCCAAGTAGGAGGTGTGACGTTTTCTCTGCCCAGTACTTCAATGGAAAGCCTTAGGTTATGGGATCTCACTTTGGTGAGCAGGCTGTCTGTTCATCCCGGCCTCAAAGAGGTGGTCAGATGGTGGGTGCCAGACCTCCTAGTGCTCAAGCTGAGCAGAGTCTCATCCCGACAGGGATCCAACACCCTTTTCTGACCTCTGCAGGCATTGCACAATATAGGAACACTTATATATGCGCAGGTAATACTTTCATACATATAAAATAAAAATAGCCGGCACTAGGAAGGCAGAAGCAGGTGGATCTCTGTGAGTTCAAGGCCAGCCTGGTCTACATAGCAAGCTCCAGGCCAACTGGGACTAATGGGAGACCCTGTCTCAAAAATACCAAAAATAAATAAATAAATAAATAAAATTTTAAAATACTGTATGATTTCACACACACGGGGTACCCAGACTAATCAAACTTGCATACATAGAAGTGGAGTGGTAGCTCCCAGGGGGACATAGAGATGTCTGAGGGTCAAGAACTCCAATTGCATTAAGGTGAAAAGAGTTCTGGAGATGAATGGTAGCAATGGCTGCATGAAAGCTGTGGATGTTCTTAGCATTTATTTATTTTTATTTTGTATGTATGAATGGTTTGCCTGCATGTATATATGTGTATCATATGTGTTCTAGGCTACACAAAGCTGCATAGTAAACACTGCCAGTAAAAAAAAAGGGGGGGTATATTTTTATTGAGTTTTCATGCATTTTGAATAATACATACCAATCAAACTTAGACTCCCTCCCCCATCCGTGTCCCCCCACATACTCTCCACTGTGTTTCATGTATTCTGTCATATATGTTAAGTCCTGTCTGATCAATAATTTGTACCCAGATGTCCTTCAGTGCAAGTTCATCCACTGGAGTCTAATCAGCCTATCTAGAGTCTCTCCCTTAAAGAAGATCCACTCTCTTTCACCCAGCAACAATTAGGTACCAGTAGTTCCTACACTACGGTTGGGGCCTGATGCCCACTTCCATTATTCTCTACTAGGTTTTTGTCTGACTGAGTTAGCATAGGTCTTGTCCATGCTGTCACTATTGCTGCAAGATCATGCAAGCAAGTTCTGAGAGGCCTGAAAGACTCTGTTTTCTTATGTTCATGCACCAGCCTGGCTCCTACGATCTTTCTGCCCCTTTTCCACAATGGTCCCTGAGCTGGGGGTGGGTGAGGTTTCATATAGGAGTCCTATCCAGGACACACACTCTGCACGCTCTTGTTCTCTAAAATTTAGCCATCCGTGGCCTTCTGTGTGCAACACACTTTATTGTATAAGGAACCTTTGCTGGTGAGAGTTGAGGATGTGTTAGTGTTCTTTCTATCCCCTGTTTTGCTACATTCTATGAGACTTAGGTGCAGAGGTTCCACTGTAGATGTGTCTCTTAGGGCATCTCTCAGACATAGCTTTCATTTGTTTCAAAAAGAAGTTTCTTTGATGAGTGTTATACAGTATATTGTGTGTATATGTGTGTATCCATATTTAGCATGTAGTAAGAACATTCATTTGTCTATCAATCAATATTACAGAGATAAGATTTTTCTCTATGATTTATGACCTCTCCAGCTATCTGTGCCCAGCTGTATTGAGAGGGCTTTATACTGTTGATTACCCCCTAGATAAAAGTGCTACTATTACACCAATAGAGTTTGCTGTGTCAGCTAGCATGGCTATTGGGCTTTGGATCTGGGTTGGAGCTTCAATTGATGTTTCCCCCTAGCAGCTTGCACATCCTATCCTCTAGAAGCCTGAGAGCTAGAATTCAGGGAGAAGTCTTCCAGATCACTTCCAGCTCTGTTGCTCCAAGACCTGGTCTGAAATATGTCTTGTCTTCAGCAATAGAATCTTGTCTTCAAGTTCTTGGAGGTACTCAAGGGTGTGGCAATAACCTGTGTTATTTTGGGAGTGTGTTGAAGTATCCTGACCAACAATTTGAATGACACTACATTCCCTATTATATAGCCTTCAAGCATACACATGCACTCCATGTACTCAGATACTGCATGTATATTTTTCAGGAGATTTTTGAAAAAAAATTAAGAGCTAAGGTAGTAAAATACATTATGTGAATTCCCATTAAAAAAAAAAAAGAAACAAACAAATCGAAACATCAACAATGTATTTATTTCATCCTGAACCCACAATCTAGGCAAGATTGTATGACTTGGTTCTGTTCTATGTGGTGTTGGTCACAGCTGCTCAGATGTGGCTGGAGGACCCATTTCCAGTATGTGGCTAATATGGCTAACAAAATGGTGCTGCCATTGCCTAGGAACTTGGCCCAGGCTGTTAGTCAATAGCTCTCCATCTGAGTAACATCAGGAGCCTTCAGCATGGCATAGAATGCTGGCTTGTTCCTTAGAACAAGCACTAATTGAGATAGGAATTGAAAACTAACACTCTCTTGAGATTTCTAAATGATGAGGGGGTGTGGTCAAACCTACGCTATTTTATAGGTAAACACAAATACACACACACACACACACACAAACACACATATACATACACACACATACACACACAAACACACACATACAGACCTAAACAGATTAAAAGGAGGACATAAAGAGAATACAGACCTCACCTTTGGCAAAAGTAGAAAATTTTTGGCCAACTTTAGCCAATCACACCAATTAGCTTATTCTAGAACCTTTATCCAGCTAATAATTTCTATTTGTGACTCATTGTTCTGAACTCTTACAGACCTAAATAACTCATATATGGCTGCAATTAAATCTCAAGCACTTTTCTACATATATATATCCTACACCTTCAAAGCCACTTTTAACTGCTTGATTATCTCTTTTGTTGATTAATGTAAATGAGAATGAAATTATGATTGGCTCAAACCACCATTTCATTGTGGGGAGATCCAGTTTGAATTAGGGGCTAGTTCTCAGCTAGCATCCCTCAGGGCACAATGTGGGAGTCATGAGATTCCTCTGACCCCACCCCAAGAGGCAGCAACGTGGCCCAGCACAAGACGCTAGGCAGAGCACCAGTATACAGTGGTGCGAAACTGGGGGTCTGTGACTGGCTCTGGGAGATGACATCATTTTGCTTATAAAAGTGACTTGCAGCAGGCAAGAAATCAAATTCTCCATTACCATCATTACACAGAATTCCTGATCCATTATTCTGCATATATACAGGCCAAAGCAGGCCTAGATTTCGAGTGTCAGTGGCTAGAGGGTTGGATGGGGGTCTATCAGACCACCAACCTGGTAAGCTAGCATGTGGTTTGATGGAGACCAATCATGTCACCAGCTGTGAAGTGAATTGTGAGTGGGTGTAGGCTGAAGATAGGCCATCAGCCATCAGACTGAAATTCCTGTCCAGAGACCAGCAGTCTTTGAACAGGTGGAAAAGCACAGCCAGAGGGAACAATCCACTTCCCAGGCTAAGGACCTGAGATGGAAATACCTCTCAGGTTAGGTTACAAAAGTGACCAACTGACCTCTGCACTGAGAGGTCAGTTCCCCACAGTGACTGCAGGTGGCCACTGTGCTCCCCTTCCCTTATTAGGACTGTGCTGTAACTGATCATAATAAGAGAAGCTTCCTGCATTTCATATGTATCCATGAATGACACAGGTAACAGATGATTTCTGCACTGAGAGCCGCTACATCCAATGCTTATAATCTAGCCCCAGAAGAGCTGGGTCATATGGCATAAAGTGCAGTGTCATAAAATCTTTCTCACATATATAGGTGAGAGTCATGGGTAGAGTTGCAGAAGAGTTGAGAACAAAGCAGGCATGACGTGGTCCCCAAAGAAGGAAGCCCTTGGTGGTGTTGGAACTATTTATGCGGATATCAACTGTATTCAAATAATAGCAGTCGATTCTCCCTTTCCAACTACTTTTAAAAAATGCAAGTAACTGTCCTGTGAAATAGTCACTCTTTTTCTTTTTAAGATACTGCTAATCTTTAAACTCTCTGGCACTGGTTATTAAATCAATTGATCATTTTAGTGTATCACTCTTTTTAGAGTAACACATCACTGTTATGCTTTAGTGCATCTTCCCTATTACTTTGATCAAAAGGGTGCTTTTAATTGGTTAATTTGCCTATCTGCTTATTTTAAGTTTTCAGTCCTATTCCATTAGGGTAAACCAATGTATACAGGTAAATTCAAATCTTAGCTTTGAAAATGAATTGCTCTGGGCACAACAGCAAATCATAGTGGAAGCATCTTTGAATTGAGTTGAGGTATTATTTGTAGGGTGCTGAAGTTGAGCCTTCATTGCAGTATTTGAAAGGTCTTTATCACCATCAAGGCTCTTTGACTGTATGATTCAACTTTCAAAACACCTTGGAGGATAGGAAAGATTTATCAGCACTGTTGTATATGTTGTTAGAGTTTTATACTGCTAAAAGAAAAAGCTCTCTAACAGAAAGCTGGCTATTTGTGAAATATGATATTCATCATACATACACTCAACAGACCTCTAGCCCAATAACAAAGAGAAAGAAAGAACAACTCCAAATCAATACAATCCGTGATGAAAAGGGAAATATCACAACGGACAAGGAAAAGATCCAGAAAATTATATGGGAATATTACAAGAACCTATATTCTACCAAGTTTAAAAACCTAGAAGAAATGGATGAATATCTGAAATCCTGGGAATCACCAAAGCTCGGCCAAGAAGAGATCAGCAGCTTAAACAGACCCATAACACATGAAGAAATAGAGGATGTAGTAAGAAGCCTCCCAACTAAAAAAAGCCCAGGCCCAGATGGTTTCACAGCAGAATTCTATAAAACTTTAAAAATACCTCACACCATTATTACTGAAACTAATTTTTAGAAGTAATACAATCAGAGGAATTCTCCCAAATTACTTCTATGAAGACCACATTCATCTATTACACAAAACCAGGCAAAGATACCAACAAAAAGGAAATTATAGACCCATTCCCTCACGTAACGACAGATGCCAAAATTCTAAACAGATACTACAAATCGCATACAACCCACATCAGATAAGAAAAAAAAAACATCACATCATGACCAAGTGGAGTTCATAGCCCAGAGACACAAGGGATGGTTTCAACTATGAGGAAAAAAATGCATAAACATCACACAAACACATAAAAACGGAATCAAGACAAAAACACACCATCATCTCAATTGATGCTTGAAAACTGAAGCCTTTGACAAAATCCAACAACCTTCATGCTAAAGCTCCTTGAGAAGGAGATCTGGATTGGAGGGATATTCCTCAATGAATCAAAGCCAGAATACAGGAAACCCACAGCCAATATTCATCCTCAAATGGGGAATAAAGAAAACATTCCCTTAAAGGTAAGGAACACTCGAGCAGGCTTCCTGCCTGTCACCACTCCTCTTCAATATAGTGCTTGAAACACTTGCTAGAGCAATAAGCAAGAGAAAGAAGTATAAAAGGAGTACTAATTTGAAAAGAGGAAGTCAACATATCCCTTTTTGCTGATGATATGATGTTTGATGGGATGCTAAAGACTCCACCAAGAAAACTCCTGAAACAGTTAACAGCTTCAGCAAAAGTGGCGGATACAAATTAAATAACCTTAAAAAAATCAATGGCCTTCTTTAAACCAACAAGTCATACAACCGCAACCAAAGAGAAAGAATGTCAAAAACCTCCACCATAATAGCCTCAAAACAACAAAAAAAATAAAAACAGAACAAACAACCAAAGCACCAAATACTCTACAACAGAAAATTTTAAACCCTTAAAGAAAGAAATTGAAGAAGCTCTCAGAGATGGAAAAGACCTGTCCATGCTCATGGATTGGGAAAAAAACATAGTAAAAACATGTCCCATTTTCAAGATTTAATGAATCCAATCATAAATTCCCCAAGTTTTCTTCACAGGCTTGGACACAAATGTTCTTAAATTCATTGGAAAAACAAAGACCCCGAATAGCAAAAAACCGAGTTAAAGAGCTACAAGGGGGGGATCTCTCTATACCAGACTTCAAATCTATACTACAGGGCTATAGTCATAAAAAACAAGCCTGGTACTGGCAACAAAAACAGACCGTTGACCAATGGAACAAAACCGAAGACCAATCTGAGCACATACAATTTCAGCCACTCATATTTGACAAGGGGGCCAAGAAGCCACAAGGGAGAAAAGACAAGCATCTTCAGCAAGTTGCAAACTGGATCACCACTTGTAGAAGAATGAAAATAACCCCTACTCTCCCCTGTCAAAAAAAAGTCCAACTCCAGATGGATTAAAGCCCAACGTGAAACCCCAAACTCTGAAAACGATAGAAGAAAAAGTTGGCAGCAACGACAAGACATAGGCGTAGGAAAAGACTTTCCTAATCAGACAGCAGCTGCACCAAGAATAAGGTCGACAATTGACAAATGGGACCTCATTAACTCCAAAGCTTCTGTACTTCAAAAGAAACAATCAAGGAAGTGAAGAGAATCCCACAGAGTGGAGGAAACCACTTCACAGATACATCTGACAAAAGCATTGATTTCCAGATATACTAAACTACTCAAAAAATCAAAAGAAAAACGAAAATAAATGACCCACTCAATAGATATAGCAAAGAACTGAACAGAGACTTCACAAATGAGAATTAGAGATGTCTGAGAAACACCTCAAGAACTGTTCAACATCACTAAACTTAAGGAAATGCAAATCAAACCACTTTAAGATATCATCTTACTCAATAAGACTGGCTAGGATCAAGAAAACAAATGATACCAAGTGCTGGAGAGGTTGTGAGGAAAGGGGAACACTCATCCACTGCCGGTGGGAATGTAAACTCGTACAGCACATGGAAAGCAGTGTGGAGAACCCTTGGAAGATCTGAGTGAACTTGCCACCTGACCCAGCCATACCACTTCGGGCATGTACCCTCAAGACTTACACCACCAAGAGATACATGCAGGCCATGTTTATTGCAGCTCTCTTCACATAACAAAGAGCTGGAACCGACAATCCAACACTAAATGCCCCTCAACTGACGAGTGGATAGAGAAAATGTGGTACATCACACATGGAGTCTATGCAGCAGTAAAGAAAGACATCACAGCTTTTGCAAAAATGGCTGGAGCTAGAGGACATCAATGCTGAGTGAAGTACACAGTCCAGAAAAAAAATGAAATGGTATCCCTCATCTGTGGATGCTAGTGCCAATTCCCAGTGGTAAGTATTTCTTGTGTAGGCCCCCTGAGGCTTTTGTACAAAGCAGTTGGTTTATGCATATTGGAAACAACAACAACAACAACAGAAAGGACTGCATCAAAGAACTGACTGAAACAAAAAAAATAAAAAGACTGAGAGAAAGATGCAGGGCATGTATCGCAGAATAACGTAATCTGGGTTGGGGTGGGGGTAAAGGAAAGGGTAATATGTTTTAAATGGAACTGAAAATGATATTATGAAATACATAAAAACATCAAAAAAGTATATTAAAAAAAGAAAGGTCTGGGATTGGCTGCTAGGAGGTGATGTCACTGCTTATATACTCACATGTTGCATTTGAATAAAGCAGCATTTGTACTTGGAATTACACCCGGCCATGTGTCTTCGGGCTGTGCTTTGTGCATGTGCTTTCCCCATGGCCTGTTCTACTGTGGAACTGACACCTTACTACAATTCGCCTCCTTAATCCAAGCACAAGACTGCTTCCTGGGGTTTCTGTGCCCTCTGTTTGCATTACTAACCCTCCCCTCTGATGCCGTTGTCTCAGGAAGCTCACCTGGTCCCACACACTCTCTGCGTTCCTGTCAGTGTTTTGTAGCCCTTGTTGCTGCAAGAATTATCTTATTTGTTATAGTCATCACCTTTTAGCTCCATTATTACCATGACTTTATTTTTTTATATTACCAGCTACTAGACAATTATTTAGCATATCATAGGTTCTTAGTAAATATATGTTGAATGTATGTGTGATGAATATCATATTTCACAAATAGCTTTCTGTTAGAGAGCTTTTTCTTTTAGCAGTATAAAACTCTAACAACATATACAACAGTGCTGATAAATCTTTCCTATCCTTCAAGGTGTTTTGAAAGTTGAATCATACAGTCAAAGAGCCTCGATGGTGATAAAGACCTTTCAAATACTGCAATGAAGGCTCAACTTCAGCACCCTACAAATAATACCTTAACTCAATTCAAAGATGCTTCCACTATGATTTGCTGTTGTGCCCAGAGCAATTCATTTTCAAAGCTAAGACTTGAATTTACCTTTATACATTGGTTTACCCTAATGGAATAGGACTGAAAACTTAAAATAAGCAGATAGGCAAATTAACCAATTAAAAGCACCCTTTTGATCAAAGTAATAGGGAAGATGCACTAAAGCATAACAGTGATGTGTTACTCTAAAAAGAGTGATACCCTAAAATGATCAATTGATTTAATAACCAGTGCCAGAGAATTTAAAGATTAGCAGTATTTGCTCAGAGAACATCAGGGGCCCACAGTTTGGGGAAGAAAATAAAAATAAAGAAAAACACAGCAGAAATTATGATGTTCATGTACATGTTGTTCTTCAACAACATTTTTACATTTCTAATTTGTGGACTAGACCAGCTAAGTTACAGTAACTCAGGGAAATGTACAAAGTTTTAGCTACATATCTTACATGCTGAGGTTTAAAATACCATCTGGCAGATATGTAGAATTTTAATAGTCTCTAAAATGAAACTTTATAGCTACAGTATCAAATTATACCAGCTGTATCTTGCTAAGTGTTTATCACATTCACGATAGAGCAGTCCATTCTATTTGGTGCCTAGGAGGATGAACTACATGTTCTGCATAACAACCTAATCTTCAGCACAGGTGATAGGAGGAATAAAATTAGCATATAGCATCTGCTCCCAATGTTTGGAAGTCATGGCTTATAACAGAGCTCAGCTCATTATGACTGAGATATTATATGTATGAAATTCTATCTTTCTGCTGTGACAAATCTCAGTACCAAAATTTCATGGTTGGCAAAACAGTTATAGAAAAAAAACATATAGGTACAAATATAAATAATAAGCTAAACTTTAATGTTAATCCTCCTCTGAGGAAAACTGGCAAGTACAATGGAGACGCTACACTTTATATGTTTCTGTTTTTCTGCCCTGATGAATTTCAAATCAAAACTTCATAGCTGATAAAATTGGTTAAGATCAACATGTGTAAAAATAAATTTAACTTCCATGCTGTCATCTTAACTTAGGAGAGAAAATAGCATTAATACAATTGTGTTTCTATGGTTATAAGGTAAAAATAATTATCTTTCTCACATTCTTAACAAATCACAATAAGCCAGACCCCGAGGCCGTAGCTGTTGAAGCTGCCCAGGTTATTTACAGATATTGCATGGCAACAAGAATTTCTTCAGGTGACAGGAAATGTCCACATGCACAGGAATTTAGGAAGAATATCTAAGAGGATTTTCTCCTATGAGTTATTCCAGGGTTGGTCTCATCTGTACTGCTACTGTTCTCCAATTTGATCCAGGATCAGACAACAATTATCTCATTCATCATCCTTCTACAAATATTTGAGTATCTACTAAATTATAGACATGGAAGAGAGAGGTCCCTGGGGAGCTTATATTCCAGCAGGAGATATAGATAATAAATATTATGTGCATACAAGTGGTTAAGGAGAAGCAATCAAGTAAGAGAAGTGGTGGTAAGAGAGTAACTTTAAATAAGGTGGCTACAAACAGCTACACTGAGAACAGGACATTTGAGAAGACTTAAGATCATAGCACATCCAGTTGTGTGGCTCTCTGTAGTGAGGTCTAGAAAGATGTGAAACATGTCTGGGAAGTTCTAGAAATACAAGGTCAGCGGGGCCAGAAGGAGGGAAGGTGATGAAACTATCATAAGATTAAATCAGAGAACTTTTACGAGCCAGGTCATAGCTGGAGAGATGACTCAGTGATGGTTAAGAGCACTTCCTACTTCCAGAGGACCCAAGTTAGGTTCCCAGAACACATATCAGATGGCTTATAACTGCTTAGAACTCCACTTCTTATCTCCATGGGCACCTGGACACATGTGGCATACAAATACACAGACACACTTAAATAAAAATAAATATCTTTTTAAAAAGAGCCAGATGCTTATAATCTAACATTAAACTTTGTTCAGTAGTTGGAGAGTTTAGCAGGGGGTTGAAATTCAGATTACTTAACATGACAACTTCCCCTTTGCCATCACGCATATTTCTGATTTCTTTTTCCTCTACACAACTTTATTCCACTTCACAGATCATCTTCTTACACACTTCATTGGACTTGCACAGTATTAGTTATTATCTGTCTCTCCCTTAAGTTTCACAAAGCCAGAGCTTTTGTCCTTTAAAAAAAAAAAACTCTCTAGCTCTTTTATTTCCCAAGTATCTGGTACATAGTAGGATTTCAGTAAGCAAATGTTTGTAGGATGACTTATCTGATTTTGTTTTATTCTGTTAGAAGGAGATGAAAAGGAAAGGAGGAAAGAAATCATTTAAATATGAGAGGTTTCCCAAGGGTACATTCAACAGAAATGTACTCAGAATAAGAAAAAAAAAAAAAAACACAGGGGACAGACTCAAATTTCAAACAATCTCACATTCTATTTTCAGAGCCAGGCTTTAGTTTCGACTGCCTTAGAACTGCTCTCCAAGCAGCAGTTTCTTCCTAAGCACCTCTCCCATTATTGCTAGGAAGCAACTGTTCATGAAATTTCGTCTACCAATCGTTTAATGACAATCGTTTTTTTCTGTCTCCTATTATTACCCTGTTTTCTGGTTAGTTTTTGTCAACTTGACAAAACCTAGAGTCACCTGGGAAGAGGGAGCCTCAATTGAGGGGCTTCTCCCACCAGACTGACCTATGGACCGTCTGTGAGGATTTTCTAAAGTTGCTGATTGATACAGGAGAGTCCAGCCCACTGTAGATAGTGTTATCTCTAAGCAAGTGGTCCTGGACTGTATAAGAAAGGGAGTTATTGAGCTCAAGGCCAGCCTGGTCTACAGAGCAAGTTCTAGGCCAGCTGGTGCTACAGGGAGAACTTGCCTCAAAAACGACCAAAAAAAAAAAAAAAAAAAAAAAAAGAAGAAGAGGAAGGAAGGAAAGAAAGAAGAGAGAGATGAAAGAAAGAGAAGAGAAAGAAGAAAAAGAAGAAAGAGAAAGAAAAGAAAGAAAGAAAGAAAGAAAGAAGAAAGAAAGAAGAAAGAAAGAAGAAAGAAGAGAAAGAAAGAAGAAGAGAGAAGAAATAGAAAGGGAGTTGAGAAAGACAAGAGACAGCAAGCCAGCAAACGGAGTTTCCTCTCTGGTCTCTGTCTGCATCAGCTCCGTCCTCCAGGTTCCTGCCCAGACTTCCCTCGATGATGGACTATGACATGGAAGCATAAGGTACAAAAACCCTTTCCTCCCCAAGATTTTTTTGTCAGAGTGTTTTATCACAGCAACAGAAAGCAAACTAGAACAGCCTGCCTTCACCAGGATATTGTGATTATTTGTCTCAACATTTTCTGTGACAATTTTATGCATATTTTCATTAAAGATTCCTCTTCATTTTTGAAAAGGAAATCGATTTGTTCTGGATGCACTCTAAAGTGACTCAGACAAGAATGAGAAATAAAGTGAATAACCTGGTTGAATAATACTTCAGTATTTTTAAGATAATCTTCCGTAATAGATCAAAAAACACAAAATTTAGCACATGATGAAGGTTGATGGTATAATGTCTGGGGGCTGGAGAGATGGCCTAGTGGTTGAGAGCACCAACTGCTCTTTGCAGAGGACCCTGGTTTCAATCCCAGCACCCACATGCAGACTAAGAACCATCTTTAACTCCAGTTCCAGGGGATCAACACCCTTTCTGACCTCCACGGGCATTGCACAACAGCGTGTGCACCAATCTGCATGCAGACAGTACATTCATACATATACAAAATAAAAAATAAAAATAAATAAATAAAAAAAATTAATGTCTCAGGTGAGCATGGTGGTGCACGCTTTTAATCCTAGCACTTACAAGGCAGAGGCATGTGGATCTCTGGAAATTCAAGGCCAGCCTGATCTACATAGTGAATTCCAAGATAGCTGGAGCTACAAGGAGACGCTGTCTCAAAGACAAAAAAAAAAATTGTCTCAGTCAGGCATGATTCATATCTATAAATCCAGCAATCCAGAGACATTGGCAGGCAGATCTCTGTGAGACTGAGGCCAGCACAAATCTACCTATTGATTTCCAAGCCAACTGTGGCGACAGGAAAACCCTATTTCAAAAAAACAAACAAAAAAACCCAAAAGGATATCTCAGTGCCAAACCACAAATACATACACACACACACACACACACACACACACCAACTATTCCATTAGAGTAAATTAAAACATATAAGATTGAAACACCAAGCTGGGCATGGTGGCACATGCCTTTAATCCTAGCACTTGGGAGGCAGAGGCAGGCAGATCTCTGTGAGTTAAAGGCCAACCTGGTCTTCATAGTGAGTTTCAGGACAGCTGGGGCTACAGGGAGATCCTGTCTCAAAAAGATCCCCCCCCAAAAAAAAGATCGAAACACCCAAAATGATTAAAAGAAACCAAACATGAACTTATACAGACTCTTGTACATAGGTAGCTATTTCTTACCATGATACCAAAACACGATATTAAAAGTGTATAGACCATAGCCGGGCGTGGTGGCGCATGCCTTTAATCTTAACACTCGGGAGGCAGAGGCAGGCGGATCTTTGTGAGTTCAAGGCCAGCTTGGTCTACAGAGAGTTCCAGGACAGCTGGGGCTACAGGGAGACCCTGTCTTGAAAAGACCAAAAAAAAAAAAAGGTATATAGACCAAATTTAATGGATTTGATGATACTTTATTTGGAAGGTAATGCTGAGGCTTTACATATGCTGAGGGAATGGCCTACTTCTGAACTCTATCCCCAGGCCAATGCTTAACTTTTTTACTACATAAACCATAAGAACATCTTTTTTGTATGTATGGAAAACAATCAAAGTCAAAAATTATGACAAATTATTGTGATAAACATGACCAATAAAGAGTGAGCATTCTTTAAAAAACACTATTAAAAAATGATTTTTTTTTTTTTTTTGGTCTTTTCGAGACAGGGTCTCCCTGTAGCCCCAGCTGTCCTGGAACTCACTCTGTTCACAAGGCTGGCCTTGAATTCACAAGGACCCACCTGCCTCTGCCTCCTGAGTGCTAGGATTAAAGGCATGCACCACTACACCTGGCTTATAAGTTGATTTTTAAAGACTAGATACCAGGCTGGGCGTGGTGGTACACACCTTTAATCCCAGCAATCAGAGGTAGAGGCAGGCAGATCTCTGTGAGTTCAAGGCTAGCCTGCACTACAGAGTGAGCTCCAGGCTAACTGGGGCTACAGGGAGACCCAATCTCAAAAATAAAAATCAAAAAATTAAAAAAAAAATGACCGGATACCTCAACAAATCAAGAAATAACTAAGCTAAAGATATGACTATAAAAATACATAGGAAGTAGCATAAAATCTGGGGACAGGAACATGTTTCAGTCAAGCCTGGGAGCTAAAATTCAATACTCCACATACAAGTGAAAGGAGAGAACCAATAAAGCTGTCCTCTGATCTCCATATGCTCACATGCATGTACACACACACAACACACCACACACGCACACACACTCTCACACACACACGATATTAATGAAAACAGGAAAATTTAAATCTATCTCATTAAATAATCAGTGAACTCTCCCTTAAAACAAGTTAACAGAAATACTTAGAACTAGGTAATTGGCACTAGCATCCACAGATGAGGGATACCATTCATCGTTTTTTTTTGGGATTGTGTTACTCACTCAGCATGATGTCCCTCTAGCTCCAGCCATTTTCCTGCAAAAGCTCATGATGTCATCTTTCTTTACTGCTGCATAGAACTCCATTGGTTAGATGTACAACATTTTCTCTATCCACTCGTCAGTTGAGGGGCATTTGGGTTTGGTTCCAGCTCTTGCTTATTGTGAAGAGAGCTGAAACTAAACATGGTGGTGCATGTATCTCTGTGGTGGGTGTGAGTCTTGGAGGTACATGCCCAGAGTGGTATGGCTGGGTCAGGGGGCAAGTTCATTCTAAGTCTTCCAAGGGTTCTCCACACTGCTTTCCTAGTGGCTGTATGAGTTTACATCCCCCAGCAGTGATGAGTGTTCCCCTTTCCCCACAACCTCTCCAGCACTTGATTATCATTTGTTTTCTTGATCCTAGCCAGTCTTATTGGGAGATGATATCTTAAAGTGGTTTTGTATTGGCATTTCCTAATGATTAGTTGATGTTGAAACATCTTCTTCAAGGTGTTTCTCAGACATCTCTAATTCCTCAGTTGTGAATCTCTGTTCAGTTCTTTGCTCCATCTATTGATGGGTCATTTGTTTCGTCTTTTTTTCTTGTTTTTTGAAGTATTTATATATTCTGGAAATCAATGCTTATCAGATGTATCTGCAGTGAAGGTTTCCTCCCACTCTATGGGATTTCTCTTCACTTCCTTAATTGTTTCTTTTGAATAGTACAGAAGCTTTTTGTTAATGGAGGTCCCATTTGTCAATTGTCGACCTTAATTCTGTGCAGCTGCTGTCTGATTTAGGAAGTCTTAGGTCTTTTCCTACACCTATATCTTGTAGTCTGCTGCCACTTTTCTTCTATCATGTTCAGAGCTTGGGTTTTCACGTTGAGGCTTTGATCCATCTGGAGTTGACGTTTGTCCAGGCAAGTAGGTAGGGGTTTAATTTCATTCTTCTACAAAGTGGTGATCCAGTTTTGCCAACACCACTTGCTGAAGATTGCTGTCTTTTCTCCATTGGGTTCCTTGCCCCTTGTCAAATTATGAAGATGGCTGAAATTGTAATGTGCTCAGATTTGGATCTTCGGTTTTGTTCCATTGGTCACAGGTCTGTTTTTTGTGCCAGAACCAGCTGTTTTTATGACTAAAGCCCTAGATATAGTTGAAGTCTGGTATAGAGATCCCCCTGGTGTAGCTCTTTTCATCAGGTTGTTTGGCTATTCGGGGTCTTTTTTTTTCCAAAATGAATTTAAGGACTTTTGTTTCCAAGCCTGTGAAGAGACTCTTTGGGGATTTTGATCGGAATTGTTTAAATCTATACAAGAGTTGGGAAACATCCTTCATCTGTGGATGCTAGTGCCAATTACCTAGTTAGTTTGTAAGTATTTCTTGTGTAGGGCCCCCTGAGCTTTTGTCCAAGCAGTTGGGCAATGATGCATATGGGAACAACAACAACAACAACAACAAACACAGAAGGGACGCATCAAAGAAATGACTGAAACAGTGAACTTCTGCTCAAAACAGTCAACTTCCTCATGAGAATATTGAGAAAGACTGGAAAGAGATGAAAAACATGTTTGGCAGAATGCATGAGCTCTGGAGGGGTGGGGGAATGGGCAGAAACATGGGTCTAGATTTGTTAAAAAAATAAAAATAAATTTATGTGAAAAAATAAAAATAAAAAAATAAAATAAATAAAAAAGTAAAAAAAAAAGCTTTTAGCAATTTTTGGCACTCTTTTACAGTGTATACTGACCACAGAATATGGGGATTTGTAAACACACATAAACTGCTGCTGATTCAAAATTAATATAGTCTTTTGAAAGTCAGAAGTGATTATACTCTGATTTTTTAAAATCACTCAAACATGCTACTTATAAGAATTTTCATTTATAGGGCTAAGAGATGGTGATTATGTGGCCTAACTGTAGCACTGGACATGAGAGACATAGGTGGAGTGGGGAGTAGTTATTCAGATAGGGGAAGTTACAGACATGATCATTGACCAAGCAGAAGGCAACAAAAAGGAAGAACTCAAGAACTTCAGGTTTCTGACTTGAGTTTCTTGGTGAGCGGTGACATGCTTTACAACATCTAAGATCCTTGAAAAGAGAAGCTTTGTACGGGAAATGATGGTTGGAATTACAGATGCTCTAAAAAAAAAAGGCTCAGGCTAAGTATCCCTACTCTAAAAGTTCAAAACCATCTAAATGACTAATTTACATAATTTGTAGTATAATTTAATTATAGAATTTCATTTCTGTTATCAAAAATGGTGTGAAGTAGGGAAGATGGCTCAATGGACAAAATGTTTGCTATGCAGGCATGCAAACCTGAGTTCAGAGCCCCAGCCTCCATGTGCAGAGCAGTGTATGTATGCCTGTAATCTCAGCATTGCGGAAGCAAAGACGAGCTGATCCGGGGCTTTCTGGTCAGCTGGAAGATAAAGCAGGCGGCAATAGTCAATACCTCAAGTCAACCTCTGGACTCCATACCTGCACACATATATACATGCATGCATACACACATACATACATGCACACACATATACATACATACACATATATACATACATGCACACGATACACATGTGTGCATACACACATACATGTGTGCACATGCATATACATGCATGAACACACATAGACATGCATGCACATGCATAGACATGTGTACACACACATACATACATGCACACACATATACATACATGCACACATATACTGCACACACATACATTCATGCACACACATATACATGCATGCACATAGCCACATGCATACACTATACATATAATACATACACAAAAATGATATTGTAAAGACAATATTTAATAGCATTCTTAGCAGATATTATATAAGCTGCTATGTTTACTTTGAAAAACTCTATTTCCCTTGGGAAACATTATTCTAACAAAATAAGCATGGATATTGATGACTAACCTCAAAACTAAGATATCACATTACTTCTATAATGTCATCAATAGAATCAATAGGTAAGAATTTATAATGTGTTTGTTAACCATTATTATAGCAGGGTCCCTGAGACATATCAAGAAATATGAGCCGGGCATGGTGACACATGCCTTTAATCCCAGCACTCGGGGGGCAGAGGCAGGCAGATCTCTGTGAGTTCTAGGCCAGCTTGGTCTACAGAGCGAGCTCCAGGCCAGCTGGGACTAAAAAAGGGAGACCCTGTCTCAAAAACACAGAAAAAAAAAGAAATGTGAAGAAAATCTATTTATGAGGAAATTGTACTAATAGCAAGAGAATTTTTGTATTTATTTTTAATTGTGTGTGTGCACGTATGTGTGTGTGTGTGTGTGTGTGTGTGTGTGTGTACATAAGTACAGGTGCCCACAGAGGCCAGAAGAGGGAGTCAGATCCCCTATATTTGGAAATACAGGTGGAGTTTCCAAAATAGACCCAATGTGGGTAACAAGCACTGAAGCAGGTCCTCTATACATGTTCTTAACTGCTGACCCATCTCTCCATCCTCCAAAAGAATATTCTTTAGTTTGATTTCTTTTTCTTGATAAATGATGATGAATGTCAAATGGATGTAGGATGACAGGAGTGTTCCAGCAAAGGAGGCCGCCTTAATGATTCCTGAGGAAAGACGGTGGCAGGTTGGGAAACCTTAATTATCTTGGTATAACTGCAGTATAGGAGCTATGAAGAAGGAAGTGACCCAAAGGAACGTACATACATATAAGAGATTTACTGGCTGGGAATCTGTGGGGATAACATCCCAGATTTTCCCATGAAGGGCTTATTTATCCATTAACAGACAAAATCCATTAAGAGTGCCATCAGAAACCTTCTTTCCCTAATTAGAGGCACCCAGTTCTAGTGAGGCCAGTCTGACAGAGTGTTGGTAGTCTTGGACTACAGCTCTTAGAAGTGCTGCACCATGCCAAAAATCAAAGCTGCTGTGCAAGGAGTCATGGCATGCATTTGCATTCCCAAGGACTCTGTGGCCCCTATGTGAACACAGACTCAGGGCAGATGGTAGCATCTAGAAAACTTAGTCTGCTATACTCTGTGCAGCAGAGATCTGATAGCCGATGCTTCTATAGTCCCTACAGCCCATGCTTCACTGCACACGAGTCTACATCTCCACGCAGGTTGATAAAGTCTCTCTTCCTGAGGGCGACTTCAAGAGAGAGGTCAGTAAGGAGAACTGTCACTATGCTTGGGTTCAGGGCCACCTGCTGTTTATACCCTCCTTCTTCCACAATTCATTTGAAATTTTCTTCACCCTCAGCTCTCCTTGAACAGGCCATGTTGATACCAATCCTTTTATTCTGAGGGGACCAAGATACTGGCAGTCACATTCTGTCTAGACTGGAGAAACTATACTGTCCATCCAGTTATAAGAGCAGAATAACACCCCAAATCGCCTAAGCAAGTCGCCTACATGCCACACATAATCCAAGCAGCCTCCACTTCCTCCTACTGATCATGATCAATTATTCCTATCATGACAACAATTCCTCTTTCTACAGACTGATCTTGAGACACAAAGAGTCCACAGACATGATGGTAACCATGCACTGTATGTAGTCCATAAGACTCTTGCTGTCACCTGGAATGCATGCCCCCCTTCTGACAACAAGGATCTTTAGAGAGTCCAATTTTGGAAATGGATAGAATAAAACCCCATTTTGTCCCTTGGTTTCAAGACTCAGGTATTCTTCCTCCAGGGGAGAGAGCACAGCAGAGAAATCTCTTATTTAAATATGTATGTATACTACAATCTGAAAGATGATACCCCATCCTTCCCAAGTATGTTCTGAGCAGGCAATTCATCCATACCTTTGAAGGCCCTTCCAACCTTCTATGAAGGCAAATGAATGACATGTCTTAAGGTTCACAGATCTCATGGTCATGGGCATCTCCTTCACTGCTAACTGGGTCTCACCAGTAGATAAATACCCCACAAGCACTTGTACGGTGGTGCTGGTAAAGCTCTGTAAGGAGAAAAGACAAATCCGCACTAGGAATAAATAACTACCTCTGAGTAAAAAGGAATGGGGACAGAGGAATGGTGATGGGGGTAGACATAGCTCCGAGGATAAAAATGAGCCCCATTTGGCTGACTAAAGAAGCAGCCTGGGGCTGGAGAGATAGCCTAGCAGGTTAAGAGCGCCGACTGCTCTTAACACGAGGACGCCGGTTCGATCCCCAGCACCACATATGGCGGCTAAGAACCGTCTGAAAACCTCCAATTCAGAGAAATCCAGTTCCAGGGGAATCGATACCACTTCCTCTCTCGACCTCTGCGGCCCGTTGCACGACACGGGTTGCCAAAACTTCGCATGCAGCCAGGTACAGCTCATTACAAACATACAGAAATAAATAAATTACTTTAAAAAAAAATTTAAAAAAAAAAAAAAAAAAAAAAAAAGAAGCAGCCTGACTCTTAGCATTCATTTAAAGTCCAAGAGTGGATCCGAACTCTGAGAACTATCCATTCCTTTAGATGTCTCACAGAACTGTGCTCCTGAGCCAGCTTTCACTCATTCTTTTATTCAAATGGTATCTCCAGCATGAATTCGGGAACTCAAAGCTAGACTCCACCCCTAACTCATCAGAGGATCATTCCGTTTGATCCCTAGACCTAAAATATTTCACAATTTCAGATTTCTCAGTTCTTCTCACTGTTTTCAATAAGAAAGATGCACTGCTTCCAGTGATTTGATATGCTAATTAAGCAAAGTGAGGTCTGAGAAAGTCAGGTGCCCAGGTCATAAGAGGAGCACATGGTTCAGTGAGCTTGTTTTCATTATAGACAGTAATTTTTTTTGTTACAGAGTTAGGTAAATTTCATTAGTCCAGATTATCTCCTTATTGTAAAAGTCATTACTACAACATCAACCCCTTGGTCTACAGTAGTGTACCACTAATAAATTTACAGTAATCCTAATCTCACCAAGGCACTCTGATGGCCTTGGTATATGCTGTATCTCTGGGCTGCCTCATGAAATTCAGTTCTCTTGTGGGTTGACCGACCTCACATAACATACACACTCTATCATTCCCACTTCTCCAGGATATTGCATCCCTCCTCTACCATCTAGTAGGGCTACTCAGACATATGCACTTTAATCAGCTTTGACCATTGCTTTTTTCAGGCTTCCAAAAGCCAAGCTGGAAAAACACTTACCTGTCCTCTGATATCTTTGCTAGCCTGCTAACCACTATGTCTCAAAAGAATGCACTTTTACCAATGAATTCATTCCTTATCATCTGATTCCCTTGATCAAACACTCTCAAAATCCAATGTCAAAGTTATTCCTCTGGCTTCTGCTTGAAAAATGCTATCTAGTCATATAGTTCCTTTGCTTCAGTTTGTTTTTTCCCTTTTCATGTTTCCCACATATTTCCTCAGGTTATGTTGGGATGTGGGCTAGCAGTCCTGGATTCAAACATATCTTGAGTGTGTGCAGACTACCAATCTGCTTAGCATATTAGGTATAGCAAAGGATGCAGGGCACTCTCTGTTTTCAGCTAGCATGGGCTCAGAAGTCACGAGTGGCTTCCTTGTCAGCATGTCCCTTTTCCGAATATGCCCCACTAGCTGGGATTATGAGTGATGGTATTGGAGGTCTAAGTTTGGCCACTGGGAGGGGATGTCATGCAAGGTACCAGCTCCCTGCCTCAAACCTACATAAACTGTCTGTTACATAGAATAAATGGATTTTCATGGCTTTGCACCACCTGATATGGTCTCTGGGCTCTTACTGTGCCCATGCTTTGTTGTGGAGCTATCAACCCCACAGCTGGCTTTTCAGCTCTTTGGTCATTAGAGCCAGTGTCTCCACAACTGCATGTTTGGCTGTGGAACTATCAGCCCCACAGCTGTGTGTTTGGCTGTGGAACAATTGATACCATTTCTGCGCATCTGGCCATGGGACTATCAGTCTCATAGCTGCCTGTTTGGCTGCCCTGCACTGCGCACTCTTCATTCAGCCTGTCCAACCACAGAGTCAACAGCCCTGCACTGGGATATAACACTATTATCTGGCAACTAGGAAACAAATAGGGGCAGGTGCTGTGGGTAAGCCGCCTCTGTCAGGTCTTCCAACCAAGGGAAGGAGTAGTTGTTGTTTTTTAATTTTTTTATTTATTTTTATTTTATGTGTATGAACATTAGGCCTGCATGCCAGTAAGTGCACCAAGTCATGCAGTGCCCTCAGAGGACAGAAGAGGGTGTCAGATCCCCTGGAACTGGAGTTAGGGATGGTCGTTAGCCACAATGTGAGTGCTGGCACTCGAAATTGGGTCATCTACAAGAACAGAGATGAGCCATCTCACCAACCCCAAGAGAGATGGGGTAGTTTTTACTATGGAGGTGAGCCATTTCTGAAAGATCTGAAGAAGATTTGAGTTCTACAGAGCCAGCTTTATGAAGGCCATCCATACAAATGTTTTTGTTCTATTTTTTTTTCAGGATCTATGTTTACCCATTCAAATCCTTGACCTTAACATGGCAGATCTACCTTGGCTGAGCATCTAAATGCCTCTGAAGTGTTGCAACTCACAGTGTCAGACATTCTATCTATAGCTTAGCTTTGTCTACCCATTCCCTGCAGTACATTAAGGTTTTGTGTAAGCTGTAAAAGAAGCCTTTAACTGCTTATTGATGGTCCTCAGCTTTTTATTTTCTCTCTGCAAAGCAACAATACAAATTTACCAGTAAGTAGCCAATTCCATTATCATTGTAGGCATCATTTCTACCCTATCTCCAAATGCCTGGATCCTTGCATCTGCAGGCCATTACATCTACTGAGATAGTTTCCCTTCCTGGATTAATTCTGGTATGATCTTTAGCTTATTTAGGATGCTGCCTAGTGCCAGCAACTATCTGTGAATGGCCCAAGGTGACATCTTTTGTCTACATGTCATAATGACTGAGACAGAACCCAAACCTAGGCTTATCATCTATTTCTTTGAATCACACCCAGCACCACTTGTACTAGTTTGAGTCCTTCAAGAAGAAAATGTCAAAATGGGATCATTTGTCCAGGTAATTTATTGTGAAGAATAAAGAAGGAACCAGAGAAACTATGGAATCTTTCGGTCCCTAGTACAGGGTGAGACAGAGGAATGGAGACACACTATTTAGAAGGAGTCCTAGATATGAAAGAGTTTTAGGAAAACCATCCAAGGAAGTAACCCAGCCTAAGTGACCTGTTAAAAGAATCCTACATCTCATTATAATGAGCCTCCATTAGATTCCCTGTTGTATTTAGCCATTGGGTGAGAATCATGGCATCTTTGTGAATACAAGAGTGAGTCCAGAAGGGCTTCATTTGTGGTCATTGGTCAGCTCTACTCCCTGGAGTTGAAATCTCATTTTCTTTCTTTTTTTGAAATTTTTTATTACATCTTTATTATTTTTTTCAATTTTTAACATTAAGTAATAATTTATGAGTACAAGCATCCTTCATGTAAAACCAATTTGCAAGCAGTTGTGCCCAATCACACAGCCCAAGGGTGCCACCATCCAGCTGGGGGCGGGGCTTGTATGTTCAATCAAGTTGATCAAATAAGTGTCCAGACTATATTGCTGTAGTTTCACCATTCACCCCAATAGCAGCCCTTACATTCTGCCACACTCCCTCTTCCGCAGATTGTTCCCTAGGCTTAGAAAAGGGGCACTGGTGGATGAGAAGCAAAACAGTCTACTTTCTCTGGAGCTGCTGTTTTGGACTCTGGTCAGTTCTGGCTGTTTCCTTTCATGGGCTGACAGTTTGTCCAGGAATAACCTTTCAATCCTACTAATGAAGCACAAGCAATTAGATATATAGGTATTTAAACAGTACTAATTGTTATGGTAGGTTACTTTGGTATAGACACAGATGTTTGGATGGTATGTTAATCCATGAATTACATTTTTTTCTGTAAAATATGACAGGGTCTTACTGTGGTCTTACTGATGCTTGTGGCATCAGCCATGGGTTATTCCTCCAAGGAGAGAGCTAATAGCCAATTAGATTTGGGATACACAGACATATGGCTGCCACTGCTGCACAGTATCTCCAGGCAGGTGAGGTGTAGCTGGTGCTGACGGAGTCTTGCTTGACTCAAGGAGACCTATATTTGCTTTATTGGTTTAGTGGCCTTTGGTACCACTCTCTGGTATTCCAGAGACCATCTGTACACTTGCAAGTGTGGTCTCAATACATCTTTCCCATGTTTACATCAGGTCTTTGACATCAGGGCCTTATCACCTCTCTTCTTGCAGGTATCCCAGTTTGGTGGCAAGGAGCCTTTACCTTTTGTGGGGGCTTGGATCCCCTGGCCAATATCTCCTTGGTAGAATAATCCATTGCTGATGTCAGAGCTCCTGTATTAATATATTTTGCTTAAGTGCATAGCTTAAGGAGACTTTAGTATTATATTTGGTTCTGAATAGAGAATAATCCTTTTCACAGTTCCTATGTCTATTATAGTCAATTAACGAAGTCAGTTTTACTGGTTTTATAAGAGATTACCTCTATAACAGTTGGCTCCAATTTACAGTTGGAGAACGACCTCATCATCATATTTCTCCTTGTTCTATGGGGGGGAGGGGAGGTAAGAAAGCCTCTCGTATTAAAACCTTTGCGGCACCTAGAAGGTAAGTTTCATTAGGACTCATTATATATAGTTATGACAAGTAGGATCCACAGAGGGGTTTGATGTTTGTAGCAGTCTGAGGCTTTTCTGCCTTTCAATGTTCAGACGGGCCAACCTTTCTGCTGGCACTTCCTGGTACATCCTACTCAATACAAAGCTGTATTTTTTTCTTTCTCAGCCATTTTGACCTGTTGGAACATACAAATCTTTTCCCGTAGTTAGTTTTAAGATTTGAATTGCAAGGTTTTTGACACAAAGGTTTCATATCTATCTGTATCCCTCTTTTTTATTTTAGGTTTTTGTTTTTGGACCCATGAGTCTCAAAAAATCAGTTGTATTATACATACCTATAGGGTGGAATCAAGGCACAGATTTCATCAAATTCCCCATGCTGTTTTGAGTGACTGTATGTGATTAACTTGGGAAGCAAACTTAATTTTTCAGTTAAATCATCCTATAGGTG
>VZQC01012184.1:1588110-1598439 GCA_009823505.1 Rhizomys pruinosus
GTTCAGAGTTGGGACCCCTTTTCCAGCAGCCCAAGAGACAGTCTACCCCAAAATCTAGCTGCCTGGAACGACTTCTGGGTTCCTGTGCCTCAGGAGCCGGCCCACACAAATCTACAGAGGCACCAAACCAGAATCTCATTTTCATCAGCACTAATAAATCCAGAAATAAGGCAAGGATCAGATGACAAAGCATCTTGTATACAATGCCACAAAGCTTTGCATTTATCCCACTGATCTATAGTATAAGCTCTTGAAAAAAGAAAGCTGTTAAGAGATAGCTGTGAGGTAGGATTAACTGGAAATGCTGGAAAATTAGATTTGACAAGAAATGAGAACTTTAACTCCCAGATTTCTGTCTTGGGAAATATATTGTATGTGTTGTGTGAAGTTAATATTTTGGAGAGAGGATGAATTGACATTCATTTTTTACTACCAGGGGAAATAATACATTCTCCTGCCAGTCACCAGGCTTAAAACATTGCCTTGTTTCTAACTCGATCCAGCATTATTAAATACCTACATAAATAATGCATCATCTCTGCCTTCCAGAAGCTTGTTCCTCAGCACCACTATAATCGCACACAAGCTTAGTGTCGGAGTTATGTTAATGGGAAAATCTAAATTCTTCATGGCGAGAATAGATCAGTCTTTGAAAGACAGCTGAGACAGGTAAAGGATGTCTGTGCTGAAGCAAATTCAGGAAGAAAACAGGCATTGTGGGTCTAGCACCTTCAGGAAAGGCAAAGAACCCAGCACCTCAGGCACTGTGCAGGAGAACAGACTCTCAGGGAGGAACAGCGCTCTTCGGGCAGGAAGTAGCAAAGCCTTTGTCTGCCCCAGTGTACAACTGGAGAACTGAAAGGAGGCCGGAAAAGGCTTGGGACCAGAACTCAGGGCTCTCGGTCACAGGTAAGGCACTAGACTCCTCCCTCCCTAAACTATGTAAGCTGTAAGAACCACTGGGAGGTACTCTCAGAGCGGCCCGAAGTAGGCAGACCAGCCAAGTTGACTGGAAGAAGCAAAGATCAGCCGAGCTGCTATAGCAGTGGACTTTGGTAGTATCTTTTTTTTTTTTTTTTTTTTTTTTTTTTGTTTTTTTTCTTTTTTAGGGTATTTCTCTACTTATCTCTACCCCACTTATCAAGCAAGTGTGCCACCCCATCCACAGCTTCACGTGAGAATTCCCCTATAGACTCCCCACTGAGTCTTTTCTTCGGGGTAGAGAACTCAGCCTTAGCTGCATGTCAGCATTCAGGGTAGGGGCCCTGCAACACTTGACATAGCAAAAAGGCACATAACTCCACACCATGTAGGGAAAGGTAACCTTGTCAGGATTTCCCCAGCAGATAGGCCACTCAGGCTGTTCACCCTCAGTTTGCATGCCTTGCTACCCAAGGCTGGGACCATGCAATCACTGCTCCCAAACTCATCTTTGGTTCTTTTAGTCCCTGTTCCAGTGCCAATTATGTTGTGTGACACTATTCCTGGGGCCATGTGAACCAATGTCTACTCACCCCAGTTAGGGAACCAGTGACAGATTAAATGATACTACCATTGGGAGGCAGAGGCAGGCGGATCTTTGTGAGTTCAAGGCCAGCCTGGTCTACAGAGTGAGTTCCAGGACAGCTGGAGCTACAGGGAGACCCTGTCTCAAAAAAGACCAAAAAAAAAAAAAAAAAAAAAAAAAAAAAAGATTACTACCCAAAAGGTTCCACTGCTGATAGCAGCTCGGGCTGGTCTTTGCTTCTTCCAGTCAACTTGGCTGGTCTGCCTACTTCGGGCCGCTCTGAGAGTACCTCCCAGCGGTTCTTACAGCTTACATAGTTTAGGGAGGGAGGAGTCTAGTGCCTTACCTGTGACCGAGAGCCCTGAGTTCTGGTCCCAAGCCTTTTCCGGCCTCCTTTCAGTTCTCCAGTTGTACACTGGGGCAGACAAAGGCTTTGCTACTTCCTGCCCGAAGAGCGCTGTTCCTCCCTGAGAGTCTGTTCTCCTGCCACAGTTGCCTGAGGTGCTGGGTTCTTTGCCTTTCCTGAAGGTGCTAGACCCACAATGCCTGTTTTCTTCCTGAATTTGCTTCAGCACAGACATCCTTTACCTGTCTCAGCTGTCTTTCAAAGACTGATCTATTCTCGCCATGAAGAATTTAGATTTTCCCATTAACATAACTCCGACACTAAGCTTGTGTGCGATTATAGTGATTATAATTATATAGATTATAATATATTATAATATTTATAATGATTATATTGATTATAATTATTATAGATTTATAGCTGAGGAAACAAAAGCTTCTGGAAGGCAGAGATGATGCATTATTTATGTAGGTATTTAATAATGCTGGATCGAGTTAGAAACAAGGCAATGTTTTAAGCCTGGTGACTGGCAGGAGAATGTATTATTTCCCCTGGTAGTAAAAAATGAATGTCAATTCATCCTCTCTCCAAAATATTAACTTCACACAACACATACAATATATTTCCCAAGACAGAAATCTGGGAGTTAAAGTTCTCATTTCTTGTCAAATCTAATTTTCCAGCATTTCCAGTTAATCCTACCTCACAGCTATCTCTTAACAGCTTTCTTTTTTCAAGAGCTTATACTATAGATCAGTGGGATAAATGCAAAGCTTTGTGGCATTGTATACAAGATGCTTTGTCATCTTGATCCTTGCCTTATTTCTGATTTTAGTGTGATGGAAAAATGAGATTTCTGTTTGGTGGCCTTGTAGATTTTGGTGTGGACCGGCTCCTGAGGCACAGGAACCCAGAAGTCGTTCCAGGCAGCTAGATTTTGGGGTAGACTGTCTCTTGGGCTGCTGGAAAAGGGGTCCCAACTTCTGAAAACTCCTTTTTTTTTTTTTTTGTATGGGGTGGCTCTTGCGGTGGTACCACCCTTCGCCTTTGCAGCCCCTGACCAGCGGGTCGGGATTTGGGCGCCTCTGTGGCTTTTGGGGGGGGGGGCTTCCTGAGGCCACAGGAAACCCAGAAATCGCCCAGCGGAGGGTACTGGGGCATGGGCTAAGTCAGGCATACACCGCCCCCCCCCACCAACTGGGAATTTGGTGAGTATCCAAGAAACATGGACTTTTTTTCTTTTTTGCAGACAGGGCTCTCACCTGTAGCCCAGCTGTCCTACTCACTCTGTCGACCAGCTGGCCTTGAACTCACAAAGAGATCCGCCTGCTCTACCTCCCAAGTGCTAGGGATTAAAGATGTGTACCAAAAAAAAAAAAAAAAAAAACCTTTTTCTTTTTTTTTTTTTTTTCTTTTTGAGACAGGGTCTCCCTTGTAGGCTCCAGGCTGTTCCTGGAATTCACTCTGTAGACCAGGCTGGTCTTGGAACTCACAGAGATCTGCCTGCCTCTGCCTCCCAAGTGCTAGGATTAAAGGCCTGTGCGCAACCATGCCTGGCCCAAGTGAGACTTTTCTTTTGGAGAACCTTCAGAACAGTAAGAGAGATGTGACTTTAGGCGCTTTCAATATCCAATATAAAACAAAATGAAAGCCTGAAACCTAGACAAGTCAATTACTCCATAAACGAGGAGGAGAAAGAAAAAAAAAAGGCATGGAAGGAGCCAAGCAAAACCATCCGCTAACATAGTTAAAAAAGACATTTGTTGATTTGAATTACAAAGGGGAAACCCACATGCCAGGGACACAATGAAGGGACAACATTGGAAAGGTTCAGGATAATCCTGCACCAAGATCTACCAAACCTGTAGAGATAACGTACAATGGAATCCCCCTAGAGGTGACCCAATTTAAATGTGCAGCTTGGAACAGATCTTAGAGCAATAATTGCAGACCTATGCAGGAAAATTAAAGAAAATAAAGAAGAAATTCAGAGAAAACCTAATAGAATGAAAAACTCAGAAGGAACCTTAGAAGGGATACAATGACAAACTTCGGAGAGAGAAACTAAAGGAACAGAGTGACAAACTCCAGAAAGAACTAGAGGGAGAAAAAAAACAAACTCTGAAAGGAAAGTAGAAGAAACACTTGAAAAAAAGAAGCCAACCAACGAAGTAAGGACCACGAAGAAGAGATTGAGAAGCTCAAAAAGAAATGGGAAAAATACTAAAGAAAACACAGGATGAAATGGAAAAAGGAATAATATTGAACAATCATCCAACCAAGAAGAAAGGAAAAGGAAAAAGCCTCAGAACTAAAATTGGAAGGAGCAGCAAAAAGAATATCAGATCTGGAAGATACACAGAGCTAACTAAAAAGCTCAAATAAAAGAATATTGAAAAATTTTAAAAATACAACAAAAGTGGAAACAACAGGAAATATGGGACACTATGAAAAAGATCCAAATTCTTCCACATCATAGGGAATAGAGGAAGGAGAAAGAAACTCTCAAAGAGATTAGTATTGATCCAGATCTTCAACAGAATAATAGTTATAAAATTTCCGCCAAAATTTAAAATAGACAAACCCATACAAATTACAAGAAGCCCATATGGACTCCAAATAGACAAGATCAGAAAAGAAACTCCCCACGCCCATATCATGGTTTAAAATCTTAGGGACGCCCAAAACACAGACAAAATTCGAAGGCTACAAAAGAAAAACAAGTCACATACAAACACCGGGAAACCCATCAGAATTACAACTGACTTCTTGGCTCAAACAATGAAAGCCAATAAGAACATTTAGCAAAGCATTCCCAGTGTTTAAAGGACTATGGATGCCAACCCAGAATACTTTAACCAGCAAAAATGTCGGACGTATAGTTGAAGGAGAAAGAAAAATCTTCCATGACATAAACCAAGATGATTAGAATACATGTCTTGGAAAACCAACTCTTCATTAAATAATTGAAGCAATTCAAAGGGCAGAAAAGAGTAGCAACAATCCTCAAAACACCTAGGAAAAGAAACTTAATAAAACATAACTGTATGAATAAAAGCAATTCAGAGTCTAGAGTCCAAATGGACAATTAAAAGTGGAAAGAAGCAAACATCCATCTTCAATTATAACCTTAAATATTAATGACTAAATCCCCAATTCAAAAGGCATAGACTGGTGAGAATGGATTTAGGAAACAAAACCCATCCACATGCTATCTACAAGAAACCCATCTCAATTTCAATGATAGTCACCAACTTAAGGTAAAGGGATGAAGGAAAGTATCCAAGGCAAATTTGGTACCAAAAAAGAAAACAGGAGTGTTTGCCATTCTTATTATCAGTTCAAAAATAATAGACTTCAAAGCAAAAGGAAATCAAAAGAGACAAAGAGGGCCATTATCTCTTATTTAAAGGAACAATTTGACAATGAAGATCTCCAATTTATGAATATATACACACCAAATGCTGTCGTTGCACCAAAACTTTATAAAGACAATTTCACAGGATCTCAAGGCACAGATTAACCCCAGCACACTAATGTTAGGGGACTTCAATACCCCATTAAGTCTTTTAGACAGATCAACAGGACAAAGATAAACAGAGAGACATCTGAACTAAATGATACAATACCAAAAAAAAGCCAAATGGATCTCACAGAGGTCTATCGAATATTCCACCCAACACCAGAGATACACTTTCTACTCAGTACCTCTCGGAACATTCTCCAAAAATAGACCATATACTGGGGACACAGGAAAAAACTCAAAATAACAAAATGATTGAAATAATCTCATGCATTTCTTATCAGGACCACAGTGCAATAAAAACTCAATATCAACACCAGGATAAACCCTACAACCTACAAGAACACATGGGAGACTAAACGACATTCTTCCTGAAAACAAATGGGTCAAGGAAGAAATAAAGAAATAAAAACATTCTTTGAAACTGAATGACAATGATAATAACAACACAACAAAATCCTTATGGGACACTTTTAAAACCAGTCCTTAAGAGGGAATTTTATAGCTCTAAGTACCTAAATTAAAAAAAAAAAAAAAAAAACCAGAAAGAGCACAGTGAGATGATCTAACACTGCAGCTAAAATACTTCACAGAAGAGACAACCAACAAATGAACCCTAAACACAGGAAGAAAGAAAGAGATAATTAAACAAAAAATCAGAGCAGAGATCATTTGAAATAGAAACAAAAGAAAAACCATATGTGGTTTGGTTTGCCATTTGAGTGTCCCCATAGGCTGTAAATATTCAGAACATTTTGTCTCCAGTTGGTTGGTGCTGTTTCTGGGAGGGTTCTTAGAAGGTGTGGCCATGCTGGGGAAGTGTGTCACTGGGGCAGGCTTAGTGAGTTTTAACAAGGCCTCTGTGGTCTACAGTTGCCCTCTGTTTCCTGTGCTTTTGCAAGATGTGACCCTTGGTTTGCTGCTCCAGATCCAGCCCCGCCATGCCTCCCGCCACAATGGGCTCTACTTCCCTGGAACCACCAATCTTAAGCTCAAATAAAATCTTCTTTTATAAGTTCCTTGGTCGTGGTGCTTTATCACAGCAACAGAAGAAATAACTAATACACCAACAAAAAAAAATCATTGAATCCAAAAGGTGGTTCTTCAAGAGAATAAACAAAGATAGATAGACCTCGTGCCCAGTTAATGAAAAGAAAGAAGGAAACAAACTCCAAATCAATAGAATCTGTGATGTGAAAAGGGGAAAATCACAACAGACAATGAAAAGATCCAGACAGTCACATGAGAATACTTCAAAAACCTGTTTACTCTACTAAGTTTTGAAAACTTAGAAGAAATGCTATGTGAATATTCTTGAAATCCTTAGAATCAACAAAGCTCAACAAGAAGAGATTGACAGGCCTAAATAGACCAATAATTACAGGAAGAAAATTGAAGATGTAATAAGTAGCCTTCCCCCCCAAAAATGCCCAGGGCCGGATGGTTTCACAGCAGAATCTATAAAATATTTCAAAATACTTACAACCATTTACTACTCAAGTTGTTTTTAGAAGGATACAAACGGGAAGGGAATTTCTCCCAGATTCCTTCTATGAAGCCACATCATGCTATTACCAAAAACCAGGTAAAGGAGCCACAACCAAAAAGGAGAATATAGAACCATCTCCCTAATGAACACACGTGCCAAAATTCTTAAACAGGATACTGCAAATCACATACAGACCCACATGAAGAAAATCATCCACCCATGACCAAGTTTGATTCATACCAGAAATACAGGGATGGTTCACATACAATAAATCATATAAATATAAAAACATATAATGGATAACAGACTAAAACTACACATCACTCAATTGATGCAGAGAAAGCCTTTGACAAAATCCAGGCATTCCACTTACTATGTTAATTTTAAAAGTTCAAGAGGGAGTTGGACTGAGTGATCATCCTCAATTAATAAAGCCATATATCAGGAAACCCACAGGCCAATATCATCGCTTAATTGGGGAAACTGGGACAGAGCATTCCCTTAACCAGGCCAGAAACTCAGCCAAACTGCCCCTGTCACCATCTTTCTTCTTCAATATAGTGCTTTTGAAACACTTGCTAGAACAATTAAGGCAAGAAAAGAATAATTAAATGAGTTCTAATTGGAAAAAGAGGAAGTCAAGGCTATCCCTTTTTGCTGATGATATGTTGTTTACCTGGAGGGATGCTAAGACTCCACCAGAAAACTTCCTAGAAATGAATAATAGCCTCAATAAAGTGGCAGGATACAAAAGTAAAGTCTAGAAAAGTCATTAGCCTTTCTTTATACCAAAACAAGCAATCTCGAAGCAGGTTACTACAAGGAGACCTTCCCACATCACAATTAGCCTCAAAAACAATAAATTACCTTGGAAAAAAACCTAACCAAAGGACACCAAGAATCTCTACAACAAAAAAAAAAATTTTTTAAACCCTGAAGAAGGAAATTGAGGAAATTGAGGAAGACATCGAGAAGATGGACAAACCTTCCCATGCTCATGGATGGGGAAAATAAGTATAATCCATTCTATCCAAACTCTTATACAGATTTTTATATGCTAAATCCCAAACAAATTCTCCAAGAGTTTCTTCACAGAGCTTGGAAAAAAAAAACCCAATTTAATTTGAAAAAGCAAAGACTCAGGAATAGCAAAGCAACTCTTGAGGCAATAAAAGACCAATTATAGGGGGATGGCTCTACCAGACTTCAAAGTATACTTACAGGGCTATAGTCATACAAAACATCTTGGTATGGTTCACAAAAACAGACCATTGGACCAATGGAATAAAACTAAAGAAATCCAAACTCTGTAGCACATACAATTTCAGTCACCTCCTATTTGACAAAGGGAAAGCCCAGAAGACACAATGGGGAAAAGAGAGCATCTTCAGCTAAGTGTGTTGGCAAAACGATCACCACTGTAGAAGAATGAAAATTTAAAGCCCCTACCTCTCTACCTGTACCAAAGTCAATTCCAGATGGATCATTAAAATCAACAGAACCCAAACTCTGGAGGTCGATAGAAGAGAAACTTGGCAACAGCCTATAAGACATAGNATTATGCATATAGAGCAAATTGTATGGCCCATGACGGCAACATGTGAGAGACCAGTATCTGCAGGTTGCCACAGAGGTTGCATGGCCACTGCTATATATAATAAGTTTTAAAAAAATATATGTCTAAGGCTGAGATGCTAATGTACATTATATATATATATATATATTTATTTATATATATATATATATAATGTATAAGATCTGTATTAGAGCCCTTCCTGGGTGCCCCAAAACTTGGAACGTATTGAAATAGTCACATAGTAAACTGAAAATTAAGTAAAAATGATAATAAAAGAACTAAGGATAAAGAGAAGCAGTGTGCCAGGCGTGGCGGCGCACGCCTTTAATCCTAGCACTTGGGAGGCAGAGGCAGGAGGATCTTTGTGAGTTCAAGGCCAGCCTGGTCTACAATGTGAGTTCCAGGACAGCTGGGGCTACAGGGAGACCCTGTCTCGAAAAGACCAAAAAAAAAAAAAGAGAAGCAGTGTTTGATAGCAGTTCACTGGACCAGATAAGACTGTTCATTCAAGAGTTTGATATATCAGGGAACTCTAGACTGGGATGGAACTTTAGTGGCTTTGATGAGTTTTATGGTGTAAAGTAAGAGAGCCTTTAGCAAACCCAAGTAACATAGACCAGCATGTGAACTGGGTTAATAAGGTGCTAAAATAACAAATTAGCTCTTTTTCCTGGGACTCAAAAAGAGTAAATAAAGAAGGATCTAGGACGATGAAGAAAACCTATTTTTGCACCCCCAGTCAAGGCTAGATGCCTGCCTTGTTGAGGATCATGTACTTGGCATAGCAACACCCACCTGCCAATAACAGACACGTGCTAGAAGGTATATGCTGGGTCAGTTCACATGAGGAGTGGCTTAGTTCTGGTCAGTGAGTTTCTTGTAGGGCTTGAGATCCTTTCTGTTGTCCAGAATGAAAGTATCATAGGAACTCAAATACACAGAGCCATTGGCAGCCTGTTAGCCACAAGCTTGACCTTCAGGAAGAAGCCACACCCCTTGCTGTGGCTTTGAAATGGCTTTCCAGCACCCTTCATTAACAATGTTGAATGTCACACCAGGTGGCAAATAGAGAAATGGCCAAAAGGTCCAGCTCCAGTTTCACAAAGCATGCCAACAAGTGGTCAGTTGCAAGTGATGGGTATTAAATGACACAGTTTAGGAAAGTCTGTTTTAAAATAGAAAAAATAGGATTCATTTAGAGATCTTAGGGAACCACCTCGAAGAGTATTCTCCTACACAGCAATTGAGTCTGACATACAATTAGAGAGCCCTGCTCCGGAATCGGGAGAGGCAAGCCAAGCATTCTAAAAATAAAAAGTGGGGGCTAGAACCAGATGTAGAGGGATGTTGAATTGGAGCCCTAGTTTAAAAGTCACAAAGGCAGAAATCCAAAATGAAGATCCTGACTGACCACTTCAGAGCTTCTCCCTTGAACAGCTTTAGACAGAGTGCTGCTATACAAGGCACAGGTAATGTTTGCACACCTATGAGAACATTAATGATGACTGATGACCAGTACAGATGACAATGGCCCAGAGAACCAGCAAATGCAAAACCCATGGGAAAATGGTGGCTGCTTGATGACCATGCTGCTTCAGGTTAGGAACTCCACAGGATGGGCAGAGAAAGAGTGAAGAGGTAAATAAATAAATAAATAAATAAACAAATAAATAAATAAATAACCAGAAAATTTTTTTAATTAAGAAAAGACTTTCAATTGATAACTTTTATGTGTGTGTGTTTTTTTTGGGGGGGTGGTCTTTTTGAGACAGGGTCTCCCTGTAGCCCCAGCTGTCCTGGAACTCACTCTGTAGACCAGGCTGGCCTTGAACTCACAAAGATCCGCCTGCCTCTGCCTCCCGAGTGCTAGGATTAAAGGCGTGCGCCA
>VZQC01012192.1:0-68162 GCA_009823505.1 Rhizomys pruinosus
GCTACAATAAAATAGCCATTGACAGTGTATTCTCTTGTGGTGGGTATTGAGTGGATACATGCCATAGGAGTCTTGGTATGGCTGGGCGGTAGCAAGTTCATTCCAATGTCTTCCAAGTTCTCCACACTGATTCCATAGTTGCACAAGTTTACATTCCCACAGAGTGGATGAGTGTTCCTTTCCCCGCCAACCTCTCCAGCACTTGGTATATTTGTTTTCTTTGATCCTAGCCAGCTTATTGGACTAAGACTATATCTTTAAAGTGTTTTGATTTGCATTTCCTTAATGATTAGTGATTGAACACTTCTTGAGGTGTTTCTCAGCCATCTCTAACTCCTCACTTGTGAAGTCTCTGTTCCAGCTCTTTGCTCCATCTTCAGTCTTTTGGGTCATTTGTTTTCTTTCTTCTGTTTTTTGGATAGTTTATATATTCTGGAGATCAATGCCTTGTCAAATGTTTCTGCAGTGAAGGTTTCTCCCAATCTGGGGATCTCTTCACTTACTTGATTGTTTCTTTTGATGGACAGAGCTTTTGAGTTTAACGAGGTCCCATTTGTCAATTGTCCACCTTAATCTTGGCAGCTGCTGTCTGATTTAAAGTCTTTTCCATACGCTATGTCTTGTAGTCTGCTGCCAACTTTCTTCTATCGCCTTCAGTTTTGGGTTTCACATCGAGTTCTTGATTCATCTGGAGTTGACTTTGTACAAGCGACAGGTAGAGTTTTAATTTCATTCTTCTACAAGTGATCCAGTTTTGCCAACACCACTGCTGAAGTATGCTGTCTTTTCTCCATTGGTCTTCTTGGCCCCCTTTCAAATATAAGATGGCTGAAATTATACGTGTCAGAGTTTGGATCTTCTGTTTTTTTCCATTTGTCAACAGGTGCTTTTGTGCCAGATACCAGGCTGTTTTATGACTATAGCCCTTAGTATAGTTTAAATCTGGTACAAGATCCCCCACTCAGGGTTGTTTGGCATTCGGGTCTTTTGTTTTTCCAAATGAATTTAAGGACTTTTGTTTCCAAGCCTGTAAGAAACTCTTGGGATTTTAATATGGGATGATTGAATCTTACAAAGTTTGTAGAATGGAAATTTTTACATATGTAATTTTCCCAATCCATGAGCATGGAGGTTTTTCCATTTTCTGATGTCTTCTTCAATTTCTTTCTTTAATATGTTTTAAATTTTTTAAACTTTTTGGAGACCCATAACCGGCCAGGGCCAGTACACATTCCTCAGCTCTAGGCAGGGTCCTGGCAAGCTTGGAGAGAGGTCTCGCTGTGAACCCGTCTACGGGTCCCCGCCCAGAGGGACGCGCTCGGATGCAGGGTCGCGTTTCCCTCTTTCTGGTCCCGGCTGGACTTGTGGGCGGGAAACCGGGGTCGCAGGAGACGCCATAACGCGCCACGCAGGACACAGCTCTACAACCCTAGGCGGGGTCTGGCGGGGCAGCTGGGAGAGGTCTCCGCTTGAACCTCTAAGTCCCCGCCCAGGGACCCCTAGGTGAGCAGTCTCGTTTGCTTCTGCTCTGGTCCCGGCCGGAATTGTGGGGGGAACCTGGGTCGCAGGGAGACGCCATAACGCACCATGCCAGGTACACAGCTCCTCAGTCTAGGCGGTGTCTGGCGGGGGTGCAGCTGGAGAGGGTCTCGCTGTAACCCGTTCTACGGGGGTCCCCGGCCCAGAGGGACCAGGGTTCGGTGCTAGATCAGGCACACAAAAACCCCCCCCCCCCCCGCCAAGTGAATTGCTAAGGAATCCAAGTGGTCTTTCCTTTTGGAGAACCTTCAAACAAAAAGAAAGACTAACTTAGTTCCAACATCCAATATATACACAAAACTGAAAACCTGAAACCTACCAAGTCAATACACCATAAAAAACAAAAAAAAAAAAGCATCGGAAGGAGGCAAGCAAAACACCACTAATATAGTGAAAAGTCGTTTGTGACTGAACCACAAAAAAGGAAATCCATATGCAAGGACACGACGAAGGGACAACATGGAAAGGCACAGGAAAATCCCACACCAGGCCCTACCAAACCTGGAGGAGATAGCCACAATGGGATCCCCTTGGAGGAGACCCAAGAAACAGAGCTTAGACGCATAATTACAGACATACGCAGAGAAATTAAAGAAAATTAAAGAAGAAGTCATGAAACTAAAAGAGAAAATGAAAAACTCAAAAAGGACCTAGATGATACATGATAAAACTTCGGAAGAACTAAAGGAACAGAATGACAAACTCCAGAAAACTAGAGGGAGAAAAAAACAAACTCCGAATGGAAGTAGAAACACTGAAAAGAGCCAACCAAAAGAAGAAAGGAGCACCAAGAGATGAAAGCACAAAAAGAGATGAGAAGCTCAAAAGAAATGATACTTAAAGAAAAACACAGGAGGAAACAAAAAAGAAATTAAAACACCAGTCAATCAGAAGAAAGAAAGAAAAAGCCCTCAGCTAGACATGGAGGAAGCGAACAAAGAATATCGACCTGGAAGATAACACAGTGCAATTAAAAAGCTAAAACAGATTATGAAAAATTTAAACATACACAAAAGTTAACAACCAGGAAATATGGGACACTATGAAAAGAACCAAACCTCCGCATCATAGAAAGAAAGGAAGGAGAAGAAAGAAAAAACAAAAAAAAAAAAAATAGATGAAAATTTCCCCAAACTGAAAAATAGACAAGCCCATACAAATACAAGAAGCACATAGGACCCCAATAGACAAAATCAGAAAAGAACCCCCACCCATATCATATTAAAATGCTAGATCCAAAACAAAGACAAAAGTCTGAGGGCCACAAAAGAAAAACAATCACATACAAAGGAAACCATCAGAATTACAACTGACTTCTCGCGCTCAAACCATGAAGCAAGAAGAAACATGGAGCAAGGCATTCCCTGTGCTAAGGGACTATGGATACCAACCGAGAATACTTTACCCAGCAAAAATGTCGACTATACTTGAAGAAGAGAGAAAAACTTCCATGACAAAAACAATTGATGAAGAATACATGTCTGGAAAACAATCCTTCTAAAATACTTGAAGCAATTCAAAAGCAGAAGAGAGGAGCAACAATCCTCAAAACCAACGAAAAGAAACTAACACAAAAACATAACCATGGAGAAAATCAGAAGCTAGAAGTCCAAATGGATAAAAAGTGAAAGGAAACAACATCCATCTTTCAATTGTAACCTTAAATATTAATGGGCTAAACTCCCCAATCAAAAAGCATAGACTTGGGAGAATGGGTTAGGAAACAAACCATCTATAAGCTGCCTACAAGAAACCAATCTCAATTTCAAGGATAGGCACCAACTTAAGGTGAAGGGTTTGAAGAAAGTATTCCAAGCAAATGGTACCAAAAAAAGCGGGGTGGCTATTCTAATACAGACAAAATAGACTCAAGCAAAGAAATCAAAAGAGACAAAAGGAGGCCTATACATCCTTATTAAAGGAAATATTGACGATGAAATCACATCATAAATATATAGCCACAACATCAGTGCACCAAATTTTAAAGACATTCTTCAGATCTCAAGCACAGATTAACCCCCCAGCACACTAATACTAGGGGACTTCAATACCCCCATTAATTCTCTAGACAGCTCAACAGGACAAAGGTATAAACACAGAGACATCTGACCTAAATGACACAATAACACCAAAATGGACCTCACAGACATTCCTGAATATTCACCCAAACACCAAATACACTTTCTATCAGGCACCTCATGGACACATTTCCAAAATAGACCAATGTATGGACACAGAAAAAACTCAAACAAATATAAAAAGGTTGAAATAATCTCATGCATCTATCAGACCACAATGCAAATAAAATCTCATATCAACAACCAAGAATAAACCCTTACAACCCACAAACACATGAGACTAAACAACACTCTCCTGAATAATGGTGCTCAAGGAAGAAATAAAAAAAGAAATATAAAACATTCCTGGAAACTGAATGACAATATTAACAACACAGCACAGCAAAATCTAGGACCCTTAAAGGCCAATCCTAAAGGCAAGTTTATAGCTCTAATGCCCACATTAAAAAAAACAGAAAGCGTCACAAGTGACGATCCTAAACTGCAGCTAAAACATAAGAACAACAACAAAGAACCCAAACGGAGCAGACAAGAAGAAATAACAAAAAACAGAGCAGAGAAGCTCAAGAAATAGAAACAAAGAAAACCATACAAAAAATCAATGAATCCAAAAGGGTGGTATTCTTAAGGATATAAACAAGATAGACAGACCTTCTACCCAGTTAACAAAAGAAAGAGGAAAACAACTCCAAATCAATAATCTGTGATGAAAGGGACAATATCACAACGCAATGAAAGATCCAGAAAACATACAGACTACTTCACAAACTTAATATTCTTACCAATTTGAAAAACTAGAATAGAAATGGATGATATCTGAATCCTGGAATCAGCCAAAGCTCAACAAGAAGAGATCGACCAGCCTAAACAGGACCAATAGTACAGGAAGAAATCGAAAGATTGTAATAAGAGCCTCCAACCAAAAATCGTCCAGGCCATGGATTCACTGCGCAGCCATTCTATAAATATTTGTAAAATTTTTATTAAACCATTTACTACTCAAAAAGTTTAAGAAGGATACAAATCTCTTCACAATAGCAAGGAGCTGGAACCAACCCAAATGCCCCTCAACTGACAAGTGGATAGAGAAAATGTGGTACATCTACACAATGGAGTTCTATGCAGCAGTAAAGAAAGATGTCATCATGAGCTTTGCAGGAAAATGGCTGGAGCTCGAAGACATCATGCTGAGTGAAGTAACACAGTCCCAGAAAAACAAACGACAAATGGTATCCTTCATGTGTGGATGCTAGTGCCAATTACCTAGTTGTAAGTATTTCTTGTGCATGGCCCCTTGAGCTTTTGTCCAATCAGTTGGGAGTGATGCCTGTTGGAAACAACAACAACAACAACAACAACAACAGAAAGGACTGCATCAAAGAACTGACTGAAACAGCGAACTCCTTCTCAAAACAGTCAACTTCCACATGGAGAATATCAGGAAAGACTGAGAAAGAGATGAAAAGCATGTTTGGCAGAATGTATGAGCTCTGGTGGGGTAGGGGGGTAGGGTGGGGGACTCGGGTCTAGATTTGATAATCTTGTACAAAATAAATTAAAATAAATAAATAAATAAAAGAAGGTGTGGCCATGCTGGAGGAAGTAGGCCGCTAGGAGTGGGCGTAGGGAGGTCAAAACACCTTGCCAGTCTCCAGTCACTCTCTGCTTCCTGTGCTCACTGGAAGATGTGAACCTCAGCTTTCTGCTCCAGCTCCTGCCACCATGCCTCCTCACCACGATGGACTCTAGTTCCCTGGAACCATCACTCATAAGCTCAAATAAACTCTTCCTTTTATAAGTTCCCTTGGTCATGGTGGTTTTATCACAGTAACATGAAAGTGACTAATTCTCTCTCTCTCTCTCTCTCTCTCTCTCTCTCTCTCTCTCTCTCTCTCCTTGTGTGTGCATGCATGTGTGTCTTGATTCAGTTTTGGTTGTAGGAAAACAATGGCTTTTACAATGAGGATGGTAGTATTCCTATTCTTTCTATTTATGGAACAACAGTTTAAGAGCCATTGGAGCCTCCCTTTAAAGATTTGGTGGGATATGGCACTAATACTTTGTTGGTAATCTTTTATGTGTCTGTTTAAATTGTTGCGAGAGTTAGGTGGCTCTCTGAGGCTTAATAGCTAATGAGTCTAGGCTACTCAGTAAGCTCCAGGTCAAAAAGAGAGATCCTGTCTCAAAGAACAAAGCAGATAAGAGCTGAAAAGTGACATCCAGGGTTGACCTCTGGCCTCCAAATATACACACACAACATACACATGAATACACAGGCACACACACATTAACATTTACACACACATACATAGACATGAATATTCAGGCACACACATTCACATTTACATTAAATTCACAGCATATTTATCTGGCACACACTTAATTCCCATCACTGCATAAAACTGGGTGTAGTGGTGCAAGCCTAATCCCAAGACTCAGGAGGTTAAGGCAGGAGGATCAGGAGTTTGAGGCTAGCCTGGGCTATATAACGTTCTGTCTCAAAAAAAAAAAAAAGGAACTAGAGAGATGGCTCAAAGATTAAGAGTGATTCCTGCTCTTCCAAAGGACCTGAGTTGGATTCCCAGTGCGCACACTGGGTGGCTCACAACTGCCTTCAGTTCCAACTCCAGGGGATCCGATTCCCCCTTCTGACCTCCATGGCTCCTGCATGTGTACAGCACACACACACACACACACACACACACACACACACACAAATCATTGAAAATAAAATAATAAAAACAGGAGTTAACAAATTAAAGTCAAGATATTACTAAAAGTATGGTTTTAAAAAAGAAAATAAAATGGGAGGAGATAGAAATTAAAAGTCACTGACACCGGGCATGGTGGCACATGCCTTTGATCCTAGCACTCGAGAGACAGAGGCAGGCAGATCTCTGTGAGTTCAAGGCCAGCCTGGTCTACATGGCGAGGTCCAGGCCAGCTGGGACTAAAGGGAGACCCTGTCTCAAAAAGACCCTCCGCACAAAAAATAAAGTCATTGACTCTGTAACTTTCACTCAGAAATCTAAAAGATTCAAGTATTTTCAACCTCACAGGTCACAGCAACACTTCAAAAAATTATTATGAAAATACTACGTTTTGGAGCTGGAGAGGTAGCTCAGCGGTTAGGAGCACTGACTGCTCTTGCAGAGGATGCGGGTTCGATTCCCAGCACCCATATGGCAGCTAAGAACCACCTTTAAGTCCAGTTCCAGGAGAATCCGACACCCTTTTCTGACTTCCTAAGCATTGTAGACACAGGTGCACCCACCTACATTCAGACAGTACACTTATACAAATAAAAAATAATAATAAATTAAAAAAATAAAAACAATAATAAAACATTTTTAAAAAAGAAAATACTAAGTTTTGCCCACACCATGTTTCCGGCTAGTGTTAACATCTGACCTTCATATTAATTTCCAATTTTTTATTTTTTCTAAGTGGTCATGGCAAAGTTTCATGTATTATAAAATCTTTGGGCAGGTTGACTTTTAAAAATTTAATTATTGGCTGGGTGTGGTGGTGGATGCCTTTAATACCAGCACCCAGGAGGCAGTGGTAGGTGGATCTCTGTGAGATCAAGGCTAACCTGGTCAAGTTCCAGACCAGCTGGGGCTACAGGGAAACTCTGAATTAAAAAAAAAAAAAAGCAGGGGCTGGAGAGATGGCCTAGCCGTTAAGAGCACCGACTGCTCTTGCAGAGGACCCGGGTTCGATCCCCAATACCCACATGGTGGCTGAAAACCATCTTTGATTCCAGTTCCAGGGGAATCCGACTACGACATGGGTGCACAGACCTGCATGCAGACAGTACATTCATACACATACAAGAATTAAAAAAAAAAAAAAAAAGCAATTTTTTTTCCTTTACGCCTTTTGGAATGTTTTACACAAAGTTTAATGACATAAGAGAGAGGCTGGAGAGATGGCTCAGTGGTTAAGAGCACTGGCTGCTCTTGCAGAGGACCTGGGTTGGATTCTCAGCACCCTCATGGGGGCCAGCAGCCATCTGTAACTCCAATTCCAGGGGAATCCAATGCCCTCTTCTGACCTCTTCTAGCATTTCATGACATAGGTACACTTACATATATACATACCAGCAATACATTTATACACATAAAAAGATAAAATATTTTTTGAAATAGAGAGCCATTACATGAAAGGAAGGAAGGAAGGAAGAAAGGAAGAAAGGAAGAAAGGAAGAAAGGAAGAAAGGAAGGAAGAAAGAAAGCCAGGTATAGTAAAGCAAGTCTGCAATCCCAGTACTTGGGAGGTAGAAGCAGGAAGATCAGGAGTTCAGGGTCATCCCAGTTCCATAGCAATTTGAGGCTGGCCTAGGCTACATGAGAATGTATTTCAAAATGAAATGAAGTGAAATGAAAGGAGGGGAGGAAGGAAGGAAGGAAGGGAGGGAGGGAGGGAGGGAGGGAGCGATGGAGGGAGGGAGGAAAGAAGGAAGGAAAGAAGGAAGGAAAGAAGGAAGGAAGGAAGGAAAGAAGGAAGGAAAGAAGGAAGGAAGGAAGGAAAGAAGGAAGGAAGGAAGGAAGGAAGGAAGGAAGGAAGGAAGGAAGGAAGGAAGGAAGGGCATGGTGGTGCATATCTGTATCCCCAGTACTTAGGAGACCGAGGCAAGAGGATTAAGAGTTCAAGGCCACTCTTGGTTACATATCAAGGTTGAAGCCAGCCTCAGAAACATGAGACCCTGTTTCAAAACAAATGAATAGGGGGGTTGGAGAGATGGCTCAGTGGTTAAGCGCACTGGCTGCTCTTCCAGGGAATCTAGGTTTGATTCCCAGCACACAGCAGATAACAACTGTCCTAACCCAGTTCCAGGGGATCTGACGTTCTCTTCTGTCCCCTTGGGCACTATGAATGCATGTGGTTCACTTATACACATGCAGGCAGAATACTGATACACATAAAATAAAATTAGAAAAATGTTTTGTCTTTTTGAGATAGGGTTTCCGTGTAGCTCCAGTTGGCCTGGAACTAACTATGTAGACCATTCTGGTCTTGAACTCATAGATATCTGCCTGCCTCTACCTCCAGAGTGCTAGGATTAAAGGTGTGTGCCACCATGCCTGGCAAAATTTAAAATCCTAAAAATATTTAAAATTTATTATTAAAAAAATTGTATATGTATGTGTGTGTTTAAGTACACCAGTGTCATGCAATGCCCATGGAGGTCAGAAGAGGGCATTGGATCTCCTAGAACTGGAGTTACAGATGGTTGCTTGCTTCTGTGGGTAGTGGGAACTGAACCAAGGTCCTCTGCCAGAGTAGTCGGTGTTCTTAACTACTAAGCCATCTCTCCAGCCTCAAAATGAAACATTAAAAAAGAGAAACAGAGAGATCCTGATTTTTAAGAAATAAAAGAAAGGAAAATAAAAGACAAAGAAGGAGAAGGAGGAGAAAAAGAATTGGTGAAGTAACTTCTTTTTTATATATCTTAAAAATGTAAAAAATTAATATATGCATTTATTGATTCTTTGAGAATTTTATACAATGTATTATGCAGACCCCTCCCTGACCTCTGCCCCCACCCTACTCCCCTTCTCCTGTACTTCAAGTCATCTATTATTATTTTTTAACAGTTTTATTGAAGATTTGTGCATTTCATACATCGTTTCTTATTCCAATCTAAACTCATCTCCCCTTCCATGCCCCCCACCCCACCCGAGTTCATGCACCTGACCATTTCTACCTTGTATCTTTTTCTGATTTCAAAAATTTTCAAAGTAGAGGATTATTGTTCTTGGTGGAACTTTACTGTTTCAGTCCACCCCAGTCCCAGTTCCTCTGCTGTTGTAGTTCCCTCCAGTCTGTATTGCTTCAATGTATGCATATATATATATTTATATATATATATATATATTTATATATATATATATATGTCACACCTATACCAAGCTTATGTCATCTGTACATACTGTCATTTACAAATTGTACTCAGGATTCATATTTTTTTCTTTTTATGAATTTATTTTTATTTATTTATTTATTTTTGGTCTTTTTGAGACAGGGTCTCCCTGTAGCCCCTGCTGTCCTGGAACTCACTTTGTAGACCAGGCTGGCCTTGAACTCACAGAGATTTACCTGCCTCTGCCTCCCCAGTGCTGGGATTAAAGGTGTGCACCACCACGCCCGGTTCATAATTTTTTAAGCCAATTTTTAAAAATTATTTTTCTAATTTTTAAAAAATTATTTTATGTGTATAAGTGTACTGTCTGCATGTAGGTAGGTGCACCTGTGTTATGCAATGCTGCGGAGGTCAGAAGAGGGTGTCAGATTCCCCTGGAACTATAATTAAAGACGGTTTCTTAGCCGCCATGTGGGTGCTTGGAATTGTACCCAGGTCCTCTACAAAAACAGTCGGTGCTCTTAACAGCTGAGCCATTTCTCCAGCCCCAAAAGCCAACTTTTACTGAAGCTTTGTGCAATTCATACAAAATTTCCAATCAAATCTAGACCTGTGCCCCCTTCCTTGCTCCCGCACCACAACAGAGCTCACGCAGTCTGCCAAGCATGTCTTTTATCTTTTTCTCAGTCTCTTTTAAGATTTTCAGTGCAGAAGTTTACTGTTTCAAGCAGAGGTTCACCACATTAGTCAGCTCTTTGACCTAGTCCTGTTGCTGCTGCTGTTGTTATTTTTGTTGTAATTCTCTCCAATTTACATCACTCTAAGTTATGCATATATGCATGCCACATATATCATAGGTTTTAGCATCTTCAGCTTATGATTTTTTTTTTTCTTTATTAGGCTGAAAGATGTCATGTTTGAAGACTCCTCCTTGGCAAGCCCAAACCACCATCAGTTCTGCCATTGTGCTCCACACTGGGGTTTTCCCTTCCCATGGTCACCAAATGAGGTCCAGTAAGCACAGCGTCCTGTCTTGATCTTCCTGTACTGGTCTCCGTGATACAGCCTGGGTAGTCCAACAATGGCAGTCTATACTCTGAAGAGGCTGAAACCTCAGTAATAGCTCAGTCCACAAGCTGGATGTCTCAGCAGTCCCCATCTGGCACTGAAGGTTGGAGGATTCTTGGAGAGACATGAGTCTTCAGTCCATACTGCGAAGGTTGAAAGTTGTGTCTCATGTCTTGAAGGATGGCAAAAGCACTGCAGCCACAGGTAGCTGCACTTGCAGTGAGAAGGAAAACAACTGTTGCTTTTTTTTTTTTTTTTTTTTTTTTTACTTTTTGTTTTTTTACTAAGATCTCCAGTTTTAAACCTGAAGTAGAATTTCTCAGGCCTTACTAATTATTTATTTCTGGTTATACTTTCCTTTTGGATGTTTAAGGCCACACAGTTAGCCCAGATTATCCAAGGTTTTTGTTTTCTCAAGGTCAGTTGAAGATCTGGTCCTCAGGGGTCACTCAGGTTTTGGAGGGGTGAGGGAGCCCCTGGCTCATTTTGGCTTTTCATTTACCAGTTCCATCCACTTGAGGACAAAGTCAGGTCTTGCTAGAGCAGGCTTCCCTTTTTGACGCATGAGCAGACTTTCCTCTTTATCAACTAGACACTGGCTGAAGTCTCATTAATGGATCTCCAAGACCTCCCTGCACAGGAATACTGGTGACTCACATTTGCAGGACATTTCAAGAGATGCCCCCATGCATAGTTCCCTGGGACTTTTAAATTTTATATTATTCTAAAATATGCCTACATATCCTCCACCCATATACCAAGATTACAAAGTCTAAAAATAAGTGGTGGGTTAATTCTAGAGCCTGTTAAGGGATTTACATTATAAGCTCACATTTGTTTTTAGGTAAAGGGGCATATTACATTGATGTTGTACAGTTTGTCTTACAACTCAGTGCTGGGTGCTAGCATCCACAGATGAGGGATAGCATTCATCCTTTGCTTTTCTGGGACTGTGCTACTTCACTTAACATAATGTCTTCTGGTTCCATCCATTTACCTGCAAAGTTCCTGATGCCACCTTTCTTTCCCGTTGCATAGAACTCCATTGTGTAGATGTACCACGTTTTATCTATCCACTCATTAGTGGAGGGGCATTTGGGTTGGTTCCAGCTATTTGCTATTGTGAAGAGATCTGCACTGAACATGGCTGTGCATGTATCTCTGCATTAGGATGAGTCTTGTGGGTATATACCCAAGAGTGGTATGGCTGGCTCAGGTGGTAAACTCATTTTGAGTCTTTTCAGGGTTCTCCACACTGCTTTCCATAGTGGTTGTACAAGTTTACATTCCCACCAGCAGTGGATGAGTGTTCCTCTTTCCCTACAACCTCTCCAGCATTTGGTGTCTTTTGTTTTCTTGATCCTAGACAGTCTTATCAAAGTGAGATGATATCTTAGATTGGTTTTATTTTTATTTATTTATTATTATTATTTTATGTGTATGAGTGTACTGTCTGCCTGTAGGTTGAAGCACCCATGTCATGCAATGCCACGGAGGTCAGAAGAGGGCGTCAGATTCCCCTGGAACTGGAGTTAAAGATGTTTCTTCTTTTAATTTTATTTATTTTTGTATGTGTATGAATGTACTGTCTGCATGTAGGTTTGTGCACCCGTGTCGTGCAATGCCTCGGAGGTCAGAAGAGGGTCTCTTCCCAGGAGAACTCTCAGATTCCCCTGGAACTGGAGTTCTCCTGGAATTGGAGTTACAGACGGTTCTTAGCCGCTGTGATGGTGCTGGGAATTGAACCCAGGTCCTCTGCAAGAGCAGTCGGTGCTCTTAACCGCTAGGCTATCTCTCCAGCCCCCTAAAGATGTTTCTTAGCCACCATGTGGGTGCTGGGAATTGAACCTGGGTCCCCTGCAAGACTAGTTGGTGCTCTTAACCTCTGAGCCATCTCTCAAGCCCCATCTTAGAGTGGTTTTAATTTGCATTTCCTTAATTATTAGCAATGTTGAACATTTTTTTCTTTTCGAGTCCTCAAAATTTGGAGACTGTCAGTTATACCCATGGGGGATAGAGGGTCACTTGAAGTTGTGGCCTCACCTTTCCTGTGGTTTCTGTAGCAACGGAGCCTGCCTTGGACAAGCATCCAGTGTCTGCTAGAGCTGTGTGTTGTGTGTGTGTGTGTGTGTGTGTGTGTGTGTGTGTGTGTGTACATGATGTTAGCGGTGCGGCATGTGTCCCAAAGCACATGCGGAGGGAGCTCTGAGAACAACTCTGAGCCCGGGTCTCTCCTGCTGTCTCCCCCGCTGTCTCTCCCTCCCGCTGTCTCTCCCGCTGTCTCTCCCGCTGTCTCTCCCGCTGTCTCCCGCTGTGTCTCCCGCTGTCTCTCCCGCTGTCTCCCCCCGTCTCTCCCGCTGTCTCTCCCGCTGTGTCTCCCACTGTCTCCCCCGCTGTCTCTCCCGCTGTCTCCCCCGCTGTCTCTCCCGCTGTCTCCCCCGCTGTCTCCCGCTGTCTCTCCCGCTGTCTCTCCCGCTGTCTCCCCCCCTGTCTCTCCCGCTGTCTCCCCCGCTGTCTCTCCCGCTGTCTCCCGCTGTCTCCCGCTGTCTCTCCCGCTGTCTCTCCCGCTGTCTCCCCCGCTGTCTCTCCCGCTGTCTCCCGCTGTCTCTCCCGCTGTCTCTCCCACTGTGTCTCCCGCTGTCTCTCCCGCTGTGCTATGCACACAGCTTCTGGCCAGTTCTGTTCTCTCCTCCCATCTTGCGGTAGGAGTGTTGGGCTCACACAGTGAACCACTGCATCTGCCTTTACACCTAGACTCCAGGGACTGAACGTGGCTTGTCAGGCCTTCAAGGCAAGCTCTTTGGCCTACTAAGCCATGTCTCCAGCCTGGAATTTTCTACTCAAAAAAGGCACTTTGCCTTTCACTCACCATATCTCAATTCTTTGGGTTTTTGATTGCTGATTCAATTATATTGTCTCAATTCTTCACTGCTTGTTTCTGCTTTTGCAGTGCCACCGAACCAATCAACTCTGTTTGATGAAGTTCACTTAAACACCACGATTTAACCATGAAAGTCGGGAAGTGGAAAAAAAGTGGGGAAGAAACACCAGGAGAATGACCTTGTACGCGCTGCTCTGGGTGTGGCTGACGACTGTGGCCTTGTGGTCAGTCACGGCAGACACATGGTCCAGGAAGCATAAAAAGCGTGCCTGCTTTTATTTTGTTGTCATGGATATATACGTTTGGTTTTCTTTTCTTCCTTTGATAAAGGAGGTAAAGGAGCACTTCTACAGTGTTCCATAACCCAGTGACAGCTTTTGTTCCTGCCTCGCTCTACCCTAAGGGTAGGACTCTCAAAGGAAAACCCATCCTACCAGGCACTAGAGGAGGGCTTTGCAAAGAAAACGGGCTCCAGGTTGTATCATACAACACACAATAAAATTTAATAAAATCCCCATTAAACAGTTATGTTGTGTCCTCGAGTTCATTCTGGGACACCGGCCACTCCCCCTAATGAATGGCCCTTTGCTTGGGCAATCTGCGGAGCGAAAGCTGCCTGCTTACAATCAGCCTTACAGTCCCTGGGGCCTTCCTTACAAATTCCTAAATCTATTTTTATCCTGCAGAACATTTCATTTACCTCTGGACTTCTTCAATTTTGCATTGCCACCCCTGAAATCCTGCTTATCTAGTATTTCACTTCTATTATGAAAAATAAGAAATAAAAAAAAAAAACTGTTTTCATTCATTGATAGAACACAGGCTTAGTCTATGTGAGGCCTTGGTTTCAATTCCCAGCACCTAGCTAACAAGTAAACAAATGAAAAACTTCTTGATTTGAAAATACTTTTTTCAGTCACATCACAGAAAGCAATAATAAATAAGCGAAGAGTCAGGTGCATACAGCTGAGAACATTTGCTGTTACAAAACCCCCAGAATATTGGAGCTATAGGGCTGGATACACAGCTCAGTTGCAAAGTGTTTGTCTGCTGTGTATGAATCAATGGGTCCAATTAAATTTCTAGCATTGGGGAAAAAAGGTTGGGTATGGTGGTAACCACCTGAGGCCAGCCTAAGAGACACAGAAACACACTTGTCAAAAAATAAAACAGGGGCTGGAGATGGCGCAATTGTTAAGAGCACTGCCTGCTCTTATGAAGGACTTGGGTTTGGTTCTCCACACCAAGATGGCAGCTAACAACTGTCCATAAGTCCAACTCCCTCTTCTGGCTTCCACGGGTATTGCATGACATGAGTGCACACACACACACACACACACACACACACACACACACACGCAAGCAAAACACTCAGATTAAAAATTAATTAATTTTCAAAAAGTAGGCTGGATGGTATAAGCCTAGTAGCCCGGTTTGGGGGAGGTAGAGGCAGGAGGATTGTTGCAAGTTCCAAGCCAGCTTTGTCAACCAAACAAGTTCCGGGACAGTCAAAGCTTCATAGTCAGAGCCTATTTCAAAAGATCAAACCAGGGGCTGGGAAAGATAGCTTAGTGGTTAAGAGCACCGACTGCTCTTGCAGAGGACCTGGGTTCAATCTCCAGCACCCACATGGTGGCTAAGAACCTTCTACAACTCCAATTCCAGGAGAACTCCAGTTCCAGGGGAATTCCAGACCCTCTTCTGACCTCCGCGGCATTGCACGACACGGGTGCACAAAACCTAGATGCAGACAGTACACTCATACACATACAAAAATAAATTTAAAAAAATTAAAAAAAAAGATCAAACCAAACCAAACCAAACCAAAATAAAACCCACGACCTGGAATAAGAGCTTGGCAATTATCCTCCCAAATCCCTCTTCCCTTCTTAAGGTAGACAGACTCGTGGTTTAATGTGGCCGTGTTCCTACATTCTTGCCAATGGAATGCGAGTGGGAGTGATTCGTGCAACTTCGAAGTCGTTTGGTTACAGCCAGGCACAGTGGCTCATGTTTGTCATCCTGGCACTGAGGAGATTGAGGCAGGAGGACTGCTACAAGTTTGAGGCCAGCCTGGACTCCACACTGAGTCAGGACAGCTTGGTCTACAGAATGAGACTCTACCTCAAAAACAAAAACAAAGGAAACCAAGAAAACAAAATGAAGTCATTGACTAGAAGGAAGAAAGTTGTTTGTTGATTTCTTTTCTTTCCTGCTTCTCTGGAGCAAAAAATCAAAGCTGAGAGCAGCACAACTTTGATCAATCAAGCAAAAACAATCCCATCAGAGCATCTTACTATTATAAGTATGGTCCCTGGTTCAATAGCACCAGCATCGCCTTTGAGTTTGTGGGATAGGCAGAATGATAGGACACTTTCCAGACATGTCTGCAGTCTCCTATGTGATTTGTACTAATACTAGAATTTGAGAACATTTAGAAGCCCACAGAGCCCTGTGGTGTATGGAATCCTTAATGTCAAGAACTGAATTACCTATACCTGCCTATCTTTTTTTTCTTCCAATTTTGGTAAACTATACATAGCACAAAACTCACCATTTTGGGCTGCAGATGTAGCTGAGTGGTGAAGTGCTTGCCTACCATGTGTGAGACCCTAGGTTCAATCCCTGGCATAACACACACACACACACACACACACACACACACACACACAGAGAGAGAGAGAGAGAGAGAGAGAGAAAGAGAGAAATTAACCAGTGTATATATATGTGTGTGTGTGTGTGTGTGTGTGTGTGTGTGTGTGTGTGTCTAGAGCAGTCCACTCAAGGCCCTATATAGCCAAAGTACATGCTCTACCGGCCCCCATGGTAAATGTTTTTATCAATAGAATTAAGTACATACATATTGTAAAACTATCACTACCAACTGTCTCTAGAACTTTTTCATTTTATACAACTGACACTTGAAACTCTATACCCAGCAAAGAACAACTGCCATGTTCTCCCCCCACTCAGATCCTGGCAACTACAATTTTACTTTCTACTTTAGGACAGTTGGGAGAAAGAAGTGAACTTCTAAATCATGTCAGGCTCAGATCCCCTGCTGGGAAACACAAGCTCTCATTTCCTCAGCTGCTGAGTGCTGGCAGCTGATGGCCTCCATCAAGTCCCTCTCTAGAACTTGCCCTTGGCTGAACAGAGCTCACCAAAGTCTAGGGTCAGTCAGTTCACACCCAAAAGATGCAAGGGCCAATACAAGCATGTTCTTATTTCCCTAGTTTGGGATAACCCTATAGACCAGCTTCTTAAACAGTGGGTATGTAACCCACAGGGCTATACACCCAAATGTGGGGATTGCAAAAGTATTGGCAATCATAAAAGGTTTCTGAATGCATGCACAGCTATCAATACTAACTCAAAATCCAACAATGGATTCACAGGATCACTGCAGCCCTGGTCCTGAACATGCAGCCTGCTTGCTGTGCCCTGTACATGCTGTCACATACAACACCAATGAACACTGCCTGGAACAGCTCAGCTCAGACTCAAGACTATTGTATGTAATGAACTGCACTGTTTTTATTGAACATACACATTCTTCTGCTCTTATAGAAGCATAATCATTTAATTAATTAGGGAATACTAAGATTTTTTAAAAAATTGTCTTTTACACTTTTATTTTTTCAGGTTAGAGACTGAAACTTAATTATTGCTTATGCTTTCTTAAAATCTTCAAATTTCAAAAAAAAAATCTTCAAATTCTACTGTGTCCAAGTCCACTATTTATTACCCTCTCCCCCTAGGAAGGAAAAAATTCTTCCTCAAAAAAGGGGAGGACAGGACATGTGTAGTTTCCAGAAAAAGCAAGAGTAGACAACATCCACCAGAAAAGAGGGGGAGGGGCATGAGGCCACGTGACGCTCAGCTTGGCTACTGGTCTAAGAATGAAAACCAGATACATAATGGCAATGCTGAAAGCTGGGGAGCTTTCAGAGTCACCCCTGTTTCCTGTTTGGCACTGTAAGAAAGAACCTATGGGGTAACCACAATCCAACACAGGACAACTGCTAACAGAAAATAATGGCAGCCTGGTGTTAGCTAAGGAAGATTCTGTCAGAGCAGTTCCCAAGCTTCCTTGGCTTCTGCACAGCAGGTTCTGTGTCCAGGTATGCCTTCATAATCACAGTAGGTTACAGGGAAGGTGGCTGTTAAGAGTTGAAAATGACATCATTCAGGTCACTCTGAGATGACCCCAAAGCAGTACCGCAGAGCACACAGCCAGGGTTAAGAAGATGAATGGGGCTAAAATGCAAGGAGCTGTGGTGCTGGAGCAGGCTCCAGAAGCCATAACCCAAGTCCTGGGAGCTGTCCTGGACATCAGTGCTGTCTTTGCTGTCACTGCCACTGTCATCTCCAGCCAGATTCTGGAGTTCACAGGCCTCTTCAGAACCAAGAAGTGTGCTGCCCTGAGTCTCCTGGTTCTCCCTGGAGTCCAGACCCACATATCTGCTCTTCTTCAGCACCATCTGCTGTAGCACCTGCGCTACTGCATTACCCAAAGGGTCGGGCGAGGGGCTGAGGATTTAAAGGAAGACAAGACAGCGGGTCATTCGTGCTGAGAGAATGCCGAATGCCGTTTATTGAAGAGTCAGGGGAGCCTTATATACAGGTTTACAGCACAAGTGAAAAAACCAGGGTCAGAAGTTCACACTCCCAGGCACAGGTGGTTCTCTGGTGTGGGTGGAAAACAGGAACTTGTGGTCAGGCCTTCTCAGAAGGAGGGTAACAAGATGTTCCAGCAAGATAAGTGCTTGGTCAACAAGCTGGTCAGCAGATCCCCTGGGGGCCAGGACCCAACAATCTGCCTTCTCAGCTCATCTGCCATCTGTGGGAGATCCCGCTCCATAGCATAAGCATCCTCCCCGCCTGCATAGTGCTTGGGTTCTACCTCGCTAACTTGGAAGTTGACGGTATTAGAATAAGGTGCAAGGCTGCCTGGTTACTCTTCCTGACCTGTAGGGACACATACTTGGCACTAAAGTTCTCAGTCGTGGGCCATGAGGCCTGGTGTATTAGCTTCTGAACCAGGCCAAGGCACTGGTGTGAACGTTTCACAGCCATTGAGGTGATATGTCCATGTGGGACAGCACCAGGATCCTCCTCCATTTTGGCCAGGACATAGCCCACAATCTTCCCATCTTCGTCCTCAACAATGGAGCAGAGCTGGGGCCAGGTCAGGCCATGATAGAAATCGTATGTCATCTGATAATTCTCAGGAGGGCAAAGGAGGTTGCAGTGTTGCTTGCTCATCAGGCCATCTGGCCGAGCACGGCGATGTGCATTTTGGCACAGGTAGAAACCATGTCGGGCTTCGGAGAACCAGAGAGGATGCCACGGAGCACAAGCAACACCACCGACACCAGCAGCTGTCACACAGCTGAGCTATCCGAACAGGGCTCCTACAAGATGAGCAAGATCTCCCACTATCTCCCATTTCTTTTTGGTGATGCTACACAGAACCTCATCCACCTTCACGCAGGTAGGGTCCCAGTCGTGTCCGAAACGAATGACCACCACGTGGTCCTCTTCCAAGAGAATGGCCTGGTCTACCTGTCAGCCATTGTGCAAATGAGGGAGCCTGGAGAACATCTTGAGCTGGCCGGCACTGCCCACCCGGCCCGCAAGCTGCCTGGTGTGGGTCCATGAGCCCCCATCGCCTGGTCTTCCACGCAGCCTCCAGGAATACTAAGATTTTAAACAGTTTCTTACCATCATTCCTCAGAATGTACATAAGTTTAGCACATCTTTAGCTTGTTTAGTGTTAGAATGTTTAACTTTACAAATTAATGACTTGAGTTTCATTTTAAAATCATGAGATGAATTTTTACTTGAGGTTAGGATAGAATTTCTGTCATTTTTGTACTATGTATTTATATGAAGCTCATTCTTCGAATCAATGACTATAAAACCAAAATTTCAGTCAATCCTGGAAACATTAAAGCTGTAGGCTGAGGCTGTTGGTCAGCCAATCAAGTGCTCTGCAGCACACACCAAGTCCAGTGCTTGACCTCCTGCACAACAAAACAGAGCACAGTAGTGGATGCCTATAATCCAGAAGGACTAGTTCAAGGCTACATAGCAAATTTGAGGCCAGCCTGGGCTACATGAAACCTTGACTCATTAAAAAACGTTGAAAATGGCCTAAATATGTGGCCAAAGGGTTCAGGAGAAACAAATGGATAAAGCAATTGTCACTAAAGTGTGAGTGCTGGATTTAGATTTCCAGCCCCCACATAAAAGATGGGGTGGGGGGTATGACAGCCTGTGTGTAATCCTGTAGCTTAGATGTCATCCCAATGGATCTACTGGGAAAGCTGGCTAGTTGGACTAGCCAAACTGTAAGCTCCAGGTCCAGCAGGAGATGCTGTGTCACTACATAAAGTGTAGTGATTGAGGACGACACATGACACCAACCCCTGGCCTCCACATGCATGTATACACACGTGTGCATGTGAAAATACTTGAGCCAAGATTTAATTCTTTATATAAAAATAAACAAGCATATCATCTCATTCTTGTGCAAAATTGTTTTGTCTTTAATAAATAGTAAAGTTATATGTATAACAAATAATTCTTTTTGGTATTTTTGAGACAGGGTCTCCCTGTAGCTCCAGCTGGCCTGGAACTCACCAAGATCTGCATGCCTCTGCCTCCCAAGTGCTGGGGTTAAAGACAAGTTCCACCACACCCGTCCCCAAAGAATTATTTTTAAATACATTTCTTTATAGTTTATTATCAGTAAATATGTTATTTTTATACCTATTTTATATACCTATAACTAGGGGTTGCATACAATCTGTAGAGAAGAGGGACCACCAGTAGAAAAATTTGAGAAACTTTAAAGACTATTCCAACTAGAGCCCTTTTCTTGAGTTAGTCATTAAGGAATTGCAACTTAGAGCTCTGAGATATAATGAAGCTTAACAGGGTCCATTGTAGCTAGCTTGGTGGTTGAGTCCTTGTCTAGCCTGCACAAGGGCCTAGGTCCCATCCCCAGCACCACAAAGTAAAAATGAAACAAAACCAGTGTCTAAGCACAGCAGTACATGGTAGCTCATGCCTACAATCCTAGCACTTGGAAAGCTAAGTCCAGTCCTGGACTACATAGTGAGATCCAGGTCAGTTTAATCTATAGAGACCCTGTCTCAAAAATTAAACAAACATACCAGATATGGTGGCACATGCCTTTAATCCCAGCACTTGGGAGGCAGAGGCAGATCTCTGTGAGTTCAAGGTCAGCCTGGTTTACATAGTAAGTTCCAGGACAGCCAGAGCTACAAGGAAACCCAGTCTCAAAAAGACCAAAAAAAAAATAAATAAATAAATTAAACAAACAAACAAAAACCACATAGGCACAGGGGCTGGAGAGATGGCCTAGTGGTTAAGAGCTCTGACTGCTCTTGCAGAGGACCCAGGTTCGATCCCCAGCACCCACATGGCAGCAGAGAACTGTCTTTAACTCCAGTTTCAGGAGAATCCGACGCTCTCTTCTGACCTCCGTGGCATTGCACGACACGGGTGCACAAACCTACATGCAAATAGTACATTCATACACATAAAAATAAATAAATAAAATAAAATAAACCACATGGGCACATATATGCACACACACACAAAAAATCACACAGAGACACACGAACACAGCACACATGCCTAAACATGCAGTATCCATTGTAGATCAGCAGTCTGTTTAATGTTACTAAAATTCATTTTAGCAGAGCAGGGCATGATGGTGCATGCCTTTAATCCTAGCACTTGTGAGGCAGAGGCAGGCAGATCTCTGTGACTTCAAGGCCAGCCTGGTCTACAGAGCAAGTTCTAGGACAGCCAGAGATACAGGGAGACCCTGTCTCAAAAAGACCAAAAAAAGAAAAATTCATTCTAATAAAATAGTGTGCTGGTACTTAGGTGAGGCAGAAGCATCACAGATTCCAGGTTAGTCTGGACTAAACTTGTTTTCCATAGGTTATAGATTTGCTCTTGTGTCTAAAATCTCATCATTAAACCTAAAACCACATATAAAATATAGGAACATTTCTTCTAGAAGTTTGGGTTTGTTCCCCCTTCTCTCTCTCTCTCTCTCTCTCTCTCTCTCTGTATGTGCGTGTTTCATTTTGTTTGACACAGAGTCTCTCTGTATAGCCTAGAGTGACCTTGATTTTGCAGGGATCCTCCTGATTCTCCCTCCAGAGTGCTGGATGCTGTGCAACATCATCATTGAGACGACATGAACATTTACTCACCCCAGATGGGGAACCAAGAACAGACTAAAGTAAGGACACTACCAAAGTCAAACTTGTGGAACCAATGAGTTTTATTGGGGTTACTTACAGCATTATGAGTGAGGGGTTACAGGAGGAGAAATGACTCAAAGACAGCTCCATCTCCCAAACCCACCCAGCATGAGTGACACAGTTCATCATGAGTGACACGGTTCGTCATGAGTGACACAGTTCATCATGAGTGACACAGTTCATCATGAGTGACATAGTTCATCATGAGTGACACAGTTCATCATGAGTGACACAGTTCATGGAAGGTGGGAACCCGGAGCTCACTGCACAAAGCTCAGGCAAATGGACAGGTTAGAGAAAATCTCTTCTGGGCCGCTCAGTTGGTCTGAGCCTCTCCCAAGCAGCTCAGCTAGTCTGAGCCCCTCTAGGCAGTGCAGTTTATCTGCTTATTGCTTTATAAGTCCTTATTGCTTAGATATGCTTGGGAAGGAAGGATCAGTAAATCTGGTGTTTTGGTGACTTTTTGATGCTATTAAGTTGTTTTCTGACTTTTAAGGCACTTCCTTGCAGGATAGAATGTGTCATCTCCCCTTAGAACATCCTTGTGTTCACCTCCCTTTCGTCCCTCCAAGATGGAAGTTTTATGCTACACAATATAACCTAAAGAAGCACCGACAAAATCCCTTTCCTTTGAGAACCACAGGTCAAAAAAGAATTAAAATAAATTAAGTTACTGTGTATGATTTTATTATGTCAGTGTAGAGGCCCAAAATTCCCCCAAATAGGTTCAGTACGTCTCAACAGTAATTGTTTTACACCATTTATTAGCATTTTGCAAATAAGGAAACAAGTTCGGATGACTGATTAATCCACTTGTCTCAAGCTACATTGCCAGCAAGGGATACATGTGTATGGCTCTAGACATTCAGCTCATTATATGCCCACCCAACCCCCAACTGAGCCTGCATTAGAAAGTTGTGTCTTTGGCTGAGGGACTAATAGTGACATTGCTAGAATCTTGGCATTGACCCTCAGCTTCACCACCAGGAAATGCAATTGCCTGTGTTCTGGGTCCAGCGACTGCTGCTGATTTGCCTTAGGCTCCTACCCTCTGACCGTTCCTGCTTCATTTCCATGGATACTCCTGCTCTTCAGGAAAGCGGCCTAGCCTCTGCTTTGCTTCCAGCAGGGTAACAAAAAAGATAGCAGTGTTCTTTTATGGCGGTGGCGGCGGTGATGTGGTTTTCATTCTAGATCACTCTCAGTGAGAGCCCAGCATGAGTAGCTGGTGCACACCTGGGAAGCTGTGTCACCCTTCAGTGCACAAAGCCCCTCCCTTCTATATCCCAGCCAATCCAGCATGCCCTGCTTCACTTTTCTCTCCAAGTGCTCACCTGTTTGTGAACTTACAGGTGCACAATTGTTCAATAGCTCCTTATTTCAGGCGAATGTATCTTCAGGGGTTGGGAATGGGATTTAGGAGTAGAGTGCGTGCTTGGGCAGGGTAAGGCCCTGGATTCAATCCCCAGCACATTAAACACATGTAAAATAAACAGTACTCTTTAAGGAGAATTTCTAGTGACATGGGGAAAGATTCCATATGGTGTGAAATAAGATTGCAACTAAAATATTACTGAAGAAAAATTAAAAGTCACAAACAAATAGAAAAGCATCTGTGTGCATGGATTAGAAGACTTAATATTGTTAATGTTATTATTATTATTATGTTAATGTTATTAGAATAATGTTATTAACATTAGATTAACATCTAATGTTAATAACATTATTCTTATGTTAATAGGGTAATATAACTCAAAGCAGTATAGAAATTTAATGCAACCACTAGCAAAATTCCAAAGGCATTTTTTGAAAAAATAGAAAAATTCTTCCTGAAACATGTACCATATCTTTAGGAATCCCGAATAGCTAAGATTATCTTGAGAAAGAGCCACATTGGAAGTTAGTCCTGATTTTGAACTTTTGTTATAAAGTTACAGTAATCAAAATGCTATAGTTCGGGCATGAAGACAGAAATGTAGGCCGAGGAAATAAAATAGAAAGCCCAAGGGCTGCGAGGTGGCACCAAAACAGAGCACGCACCAGTGTTGATTTCAATATCTAGCACAGCACGTACAAAAAGTTGTGCTTTTCCTGTGTGCTTCATTTTCTTTTTTTTTTAAATTTTTTTTTTATTAATTATATTTATTTCCGTATGTGTATGAATGTACTGTCTGCATGCAGGTCTGTGCACCCATGTCGTGCAATGCCGCGGAGGTCAGAAGAGGGTCTCAGATTCCCCTGGAACTGGAGTTCTCCTGGAATTGGAGTTTCAGACGGTTCTCGGCCGCCATGTGGGTGCTGGGGATCGAACCCGGGTCCTCTGTAAGAGCGGTCGGCGCTCTTAACCGCTAGGCCATCTCTCCAGCCCCGCTTCATTTTCTTACAACATATATATGTGTGTATATGTGTATATATATATATATATATATATTCTTCTAAGTCAGAAAACATAGCTTAAAAATAAAGTCTTAAAAGTAAAGACTTTTGTATAATAAAGCTCATCATAGATAAAAACAGGTGTGGTGGTGAATGAGAATCTTCCCCGCGGGCTCTGTGTTGGAGAGCTTTAGTGTCAACTTGACACACCTCGGTTGAGGGAACTTCAACTGGGGACTGGCCTGTGGCCAAGTCTGTGGAGAATTGCCTTGATTGTTGAGCAATGTGGGAGCCCACTATGGGTGGTGCCACCCCTGGGCAGGTTGTTAGTACAGTATAAGAAAGCAGGCTCGGCATGGGCCAGGGTACCAGGCCAGTAAGCAGCATTCCTCCATGGCCTGTGCTTCAGCTCCTGCCTCCAGGTTCCTGGCCTGAGTTCCTATGGTGGTCTCCCTTTGTGATGAACTGTGACCCAGGAGATGTGAGCCAAATAAACCCTTTCCTCCCCAATTTGGAGTTGGTCAGAGTGTTTTGTCACAGCAATGGAAAAGCAAACTAGAACAGGCTCCAAGCATTTGGACATTTTGTCCCGTTTTGGGAGGCTTTGGGAGGTGTGGCCGTGCTGCCAGAAGCTATCACTGGGGGAGGCTCAGAGAGTTCTTAAGCCTTGCCAGATTCCCAGCAGCTCTCTGCTTCCTGTGCCTGCTTGGAGATGCGAACTCTTCTCCTCCTGCCCTGGCCACCTCTTGCCATGCTTTTCCACCTTCCTGTACTCTAATCCCTCTGGAACCTCAAACCGTAAGTTCAAGTAAACTTCTTCCTCTAAGTTCCCTTGGTAGGGTGTTTATCACAGTGACAGAAAGTAATACAACAGCTGAAACCAGGAGAGATTAGGAAAACATTAGGACATGTATAACAAAAGACTGATAGCCACCAAATATAAAAAGCTAGTATAAAAAAAAAATTGGGCCGGGCGTGGTGGCACATGCCTTTAATCCTAGCACTTGGGAGGCAGAGGCAGGCAAATCTTTGTGACTTCAAGGCCAGCCTGGTCTACAGAGTTCCAGGACAGCTGGGGCTACAGGTCTCTTTTGAGACCCTGTCTCGAAAGACCAAAAAAAAAAAAAAAAAAAGCTAGTATAGTTGGGCATGGTGGTGCATGACTTTAATCCTAGCACTTTGGAGGCAGAGGCAGGCAGATGTCTGTGAGTTTGAGGCCAGCCTGATCTATATAACAAGCTCTAGGCCATCCAGAGCTACATAGTGATACATATCATGTGCCAAGCTTATAAATACATACTGTGTGCCGTGCTTAGACGTGATAATATTGATGTGGAATTTTCTGATAGAATGCTACTTTCAGTTATAAATATCAGGATGCCTAACTCTAAAGTTTGCTGCAAACAATGTCTCAGTGCCATTGGCATTTGGGCAGGGCCATCTCATTCATGGGAGAATGTTTAGCATCCTTGGCTTCAGGTTTTAAGTAGTACTACCACCATCCAGTCACTGAACAGATCAGATCTGTCTGCTCTCCATTCCAGGTGCTCTTGTCTGTGCAAGCAATCCCTGCTTACAGACTATTAGCTTAAATAGTGAGTCATTTTCTACTGTCATAGAATAAGAAACTCTGGAATTATTTTTTTTTTGTATTCTAGTTCTTTTTTTTTTGAGGTTGGGGACATTCCCTTTTTTTTTTTAAGTGATGCTTTGTGTATTTCATACATCATTTTACAGTTCTAGGCATATTTTCCTTTCCCTTCCCCCCACCTTCCCACCCCATCCCATCCCAGATCATGCATTCTGCCATAACTTTCCTGCATCTTTCTCTGTTTTTGTTCTTCATTTTTTAACAATAAGTGATAATTTATGAGTACAAGCAACCTTCATGTAAAACCAATTTGCAAGCAGTTGTGCCCAGACCCACATAGCCCATGGGTCCCACCATCCAGCAGGGGGGGGGCTTGTATGTTCAATCAAGTTGATCCAATGATTGTCCAGACTATATTGTTGTAGTTTCACCATTCACCCCAATCACAGCCCTTACATTCTACCACACCCCCTCTTCCGCAGATTGTTCCCCAGGCTTAGAAAAGGGACACAGGTGGATGAGAAGCAAAACAGTCTACTTTCTCTGGAGCTGTTGTCTTGGACTCTGGTCAATTCTGGCTGTTTCCTTTCATGGACTGACAGTTTGTCCAGGAATAACCTTTCGATCCTACTAATGAAGCACAAGCAATTAGATATATAGATATTTAAACAGTACTAATTGTTATGGTAGGTTACTTTGGTATCCCAAATCTAATTGGCTATTGGCTCTCTCCTTGGAGGAATAACTCACGGCTGATGCTACAAGCTTACATCCTCTAATGGTTAGGCGATGTTATAAGCCACAGTAAAGGGGCCTGGAGAGATAACCTAGGGGTTAAGAGCACTGACTGCTCTTGCAGAGGACCCGGGTTCAATCCCCAGCACCCACATGGCGGCTAAGAACCGTCTGTAACTCCAATTCCAGGAGAACTCCAGTTCCAGGGGAATCCGAGACCCTCTTCTGACCTCCACAGCATTGCACGACACGGGTACACAAACCTACATGCAGACAGTACATTCATACACATACAAAAATAAATTAAAAAATTAAAAAAAATAAGCCACAGTAAGACCCTGTCATATTTAACAAAAAAAATGTAATTCATGGATTAACATACCATAGAAACTCTGGATTTTTAAGTCCCAGGTTGATGTAATAGCTCAACCATACCTGAAGACTACAGAATCTTTCTATGTTTTGAGCTCCACTAAGTACAGTAGGCTAGTTTTACCTTTAATCCAGCCCCTAATGGAAGTAGGATGAGTAAGATGGTTGCCTTAGCTCTTGAAGTAATGTCCTCAAACACTGGTATACAAATACAGGAACTGTACATAGCAAGTTCCAGGCCAGCTAGGGAGTTCAAGGCTATAGGGAGTCCCTGGCTCTAAATAAATAAATAAATAAATAAATAAATAAATAAATAAATAAATAAATAAGAAAAGAAGAAAAGAAAAGAAAGAAAAGAAAAGAGCTCCCGTGCTGCAGGTTCACAGAAAGGTGCCAGCAGCCGGCTGCCGTGGCCCTTGCCTTTAATTCTAGCACTTGTGAGGCAGAGGCAGGCAGACCTCTGTGAGATCCAGGCCAACCTGTGCTACATAACAAGTTCTAGGCCAGCTGGAGTTATAAGGAGATCCTGTCTCAAACAAAACACAACACAACATAACACAAAATAAATCAAAACAAAAACACATCAAGAAAAGTATAGGAATAAAAATGATCCTTCAGAGTGGACTTTATTAGGGAGAGTGCCTCACAATCACAGACAGCCATGCTCAGGTCTTGAAGGGGGAGTGCAGTTAGGATAGCCACAAGGGGGCCTTAAAGGGAGGGAGTCTTCCCACAAATCCAGAGAAAAAAGAGGGTTTCTCTTAAAGGTTTTCAGCCTTTGGACAAGCTTCATACCACATGATATGGCCTGGCCTGGTCTATGTGCCAAGAGGCATAGAGGCCTCATAATCTCTTCCTTCAGCTACAAGGCTGCTGCATAGGGTGCCTTCTTATCAACACTGTCCCAGAGATAGAGAGCTACAAGTGGGGGTGGGGAGGGTAGAGTGGCCTGCTTTCTGGGAAAGGGAGAAGGGCAGCTAGATTATCTGATATCCAACACTGATGAAAAAACTTTGGTTTCCTGAATCTTCAGACCTCTTCACAAAACTGCAAACCCAGTTAAGAAAGCCTTTGTAATAGAAAAAGTCTAAAGTACTCACGACTTACTACTTCTTAGTCCCTTTACTTTACCAAATATCATTTTCATTTTTTCAATTTTTCAGTTGGATTCAGTAAGAATTTCATTTTAATCTTATTTTATACCTATGAATGCTTTGCTTGCATGTATGCAATTGCACCACAGGCGCATTGCTGGGAGAGACCAGAAGAGGGCGTGGGAGCCTCTGGAACTGGAGTTATAGACTGTTGTTAGCCATGGTTAACCCATATGGATGCTGAGAATGAACCTGGGTCCTTTGGAAGAGCAGCCAGTGCTCTTGACTGCCCAACCATCTCTCCAGACCTTCAACAAGAAGTTCAGAAGGCCCCAGCATGGAGAGAAGTTGCCTGGGGCCCAGGAGACCACATTCTAGGCAGCAGGGATTAGTGTAGGCAGCCATGCTCACTGTGCCTGCTCTAGCTTTGTTTTTCCTTCCATGGGTCTGAGCTGGAATTTAGTAGTATAGCATTACGGTTCTGGAATAGGACTTCTGGAATATTCCTAGCTTTGTTCAATGGCAACAATGTGGTTATAAAAATCCATGTTTTTGCCAGGTATGGTGGTCCACACCTTTAATCCCAGCACTCAGGAGACAGGCAATTGGATCTCTGTGAGTTCAAGGCCAGCCTGGTCTACATAGTGATTTCCAGGTCAGCTGTGGCTACAGAGAGACCCTGTCTCAAAAAAAAAAAAAAAAAAATCCATGTCTTCACAGAATTTCTGTTTTAAAAGAAGGATATAGGCCATATTCAGTAGACTTAATAAGTTATATAATACTGTGAAAATGATTGCTGCAGAAAAAATAAGAGTAAGGGAGATCTAGTAAGAGATTGGTCAGGGTAGTATTACTGAGGTGCTGTGAGCACAGACTTTTAGAAAGAACAAGGCATGTAGAAATGTGAATAGGTTGGGGCTGGAGAGATGGCCTAGTGGTTAAGAGCACCGACCGCTCTTGCAGAAGACCTCAGTTCTATCCCCAGCATTCACATGGTGACTGAGCACTGTCTTTAACTCCAGTTCCAGGGGAATCTGACACCCTCTTCTGACCTCCGGGGCATTGCACCACACGAGTGCACAAACCTGCATGCAGACAGTACATTCATACACGTACAGAAAAAATTTTTTTTTAATTAAAAAAAAAAGAAATGCGAATGGGAGAGCTGCAGGCGGAGGCACAGCCAGGCCCTAAGGCAAAGGTCTCAAGGCAGCAGAATAACAGGGATTTTTTGGAAAAGTGATGCTATCCATGCGGTTGGGTGAAATGATGGAAAGGGAATCAAGCAGGAGGGGAGGACGTCGGGGTCAAGGGGCACCTATGATGCAGAGGGACTTATTGGCCACTGTTAGCCTTTGCCTTTTATTCTGAGCAGAGATACATGATCAGGACAAGGTTTGTCAAGGGTCCCTCTGGATATTTTCCATGTATGAGAATTCCTGGCAGCAAGAGTAGGAATAAAAGCAGGGACATTATTCATCTGGGTAAGACAAAATTATGTGGAACAAGGTGTTAGCAATGGAGTATTAGAATGTCCAGAATGTGGACATATTCTGATGTACAGTTGAAAGCTAGCCTAATAGATTCCATCCACAAGTCCTAGTATTTTGCCTTGAACAATGGGAAGGATGGTTAATCTTCATGATCAAATTGACAGGATTTGGACTCAGCTAAGAGACATGCTTCTGAATGCATAGTTGAAGATGTTTCCAGAAGGTTTAACAAAGGAAGGAAGAATTTCCTTGAATTCGGGTATTTCAGTAGTCCCCATCTGGCATTGAAGGTTTGGAGGATTCTTGGAGAGACATGAGTCCTCAGTCCATATTAGGAAGTTAAAAAGCTGTGTCTAAAAAAATAAAATAAAATAAAATAAAATAAAAAGCTGTGTCTCATGCCTTTAAGGAGTGCCAAAAGCAATGGCAGCCACAGAGTAGATGCACTTGCCAGTAAGAATTGGAGATAGGCCAAACAACAGTGCTCTCTCTTTATTCTTTTTGTCTTTTTTACTAAAATCTCAAGTTCTATTTCTGCACTATACTTTCTCTGGTCTTCTGATTATTTGTATCTGGTTGTACTTTCCTTTTGGATGTTTAAGACCACACAGTTAGCCCAGATTAACCAAAGTTTTTGTTTTCTCAAGGTCAGTTGAGGATCTGGTCCTCAGGAGTCTCTCGGGGTTTTGGGGGGAGGAGGAGGGTGGGTGCCCCTTTCTCCTTTCAGCTTTTCATTTACCAGTTCCATCCACTCAAGGATAAAAGCAGGTCTTGCTAGACCAGGCTTCCTTTTCTGAAGCATGAGCAGACTTTCCTCTTTATAGAGTGGACACTGGCTGAAGTCCCATTAGTGGCTCTCTGAGACCTCCCTGAACAGGAAGACTGGTGACCCACATCTGTAGAACATTTCAAGAGATGCCCCCATGCATAGTCCCCTAAGACTTGGTTGACCTCTGAGGGCAAGTGTGGTCGTTAGGCACCCAGGAAGGCTAAGTTGCACCAGCTATTACACCTATTAAGATTGTATCCTTTGGAAACAAACTGTATGTTATTTCCATATCATATTTCTTGATTTGCATCTTTCCATTTCAATCCCATAATACTCTAAAAGATGCACACATAACCTCCATCATGTACCAAAAACCCAAGGTCTGAAAATAAATGTTAGGTCAGCTCTAGAACCTGTTTAGGGATCCACATTGCAAGAGCATAGTTATCTTTAGATCACTAAGAATAATAACATTAACACTGCTCAGTTTGTCTTAAAACTAGGTACTTGGTACTAGCATCCACAGATAAGGGATACCATTCGTCTTTTGTTTTTCTGGGATTGTGTTACTTCACTTAGCATAAAATCTTCTAGTTCCATCCATTTACCTGCCAATTTCATGATGCCATCTTTCTTTACTACTGCATAGAACTCCATTATGGAGATGGACCACATTTTCTCTATCCACTCATCTGTTGAGGGGCATTTGGGTTGGTTCCAGCTCTTCGCTATTGTGAAGAGAGCTGTAGTTAACATAGCTGTACATGTATCTCTGTGGTAGGAAGAGTCTGATGTATTCCCAGAAGGGTATTACCAGTCACCCTTCAGGTGGTAGGCTCATTTTGAGTCTTTTAAAGGTTCTCCATACTGCTTTCCATAGTGGTTGTGATGGTTAATCCTGAGTGTCAACTTGACTGGACTAAGGAACAAATAAGAGAAAAAGGATCTTCGATTGGACTACCTCAACCCGGATGGCCCACCCCAAATGTGGGCATTACCTTCTGCTGGCAGGCAGTATTAAAGGCCATGCCAGAGGGATCTGGTCCCTTTTTTCCTGTGGCTTGCCTCTCTCTCACTGGTGAGTTTATCTTGCTGCTGTGATCAACCCTGTGGATCCCAGCATGTACTGAGACCAGCAGATCTCCTGGAATCCATCGGGCCTTCAGCACCAGATTGGGACTACTGAGACATCCAGCCTTGTGGACTGAGCAGTTCCCTGGATTCTCAGCCTCTCCAGTGCAGCATGGCTACTGTTGGACTCCTTGAACCCTGTCATGTGAGCAAATCAATAAATTGTATATGGCTATATATTCGTCCTATTGCTTCTGTTTCTTTAGAGAACTCTGACTAACACAGTGGTTGTACAAGTTTGCATTCCCACCAGCAGTGGATGAGTGTTCCCCTTTCCCCACACCCTCTCCAGCATTTAGTATCATTTGTTTTCTTGATCCTTGCCAGCCTTATCCTGTACCCTTAAGTTTTAAGCCAAAGTGACTTATTCTCCCTTAAGTTGTTTCTTGTCAAGTATTTGATCTCAACAAGGAGAGCAGTAACTAACACAGAGATGGGAAAGTTGTGGATGAGGGGGTTTGAGGATGAGCAGAAGTTCTGTGTGGACACGTTAGGTTTGAGATGGCTGTGAGACACCAAGAAGAGACGTCAGCCAGTTGGCTGTATGACTGATGGATTGATGGATGATTGATTGAGTCTTTTTTGAGACAGGGTCTCCCTTTAGTCCCAGCTGGCCTGGAGCTCGCTATGTAGATCAGGCTGGCCTTGAACTCACAGAGATCCACCTGCCTCTGCCTCCTGAGTGCTGGGATTAAAGGCGTGTGCCACCATGCCTGGCTTATATTTATTTTATCTATTTCTTTTGAGGCAGGGTCTTGTGCTGTAGTGCAGGTTGGTCTGAATCTCATGGCAGTTCTGCTTCAGCCGCTCAAGTGCTGGGATTATACTTCTGAGCCACCGTGCCTGGCTATATATTTATATTTTGCAGTGCAGTATGTTAAAACTAGGGCCTTTTGCATACTTGACAAGCGTTCTACTTCTGAGCTATATTCCTAACCCCAAGCTATAAAATTTCAAAATTTTATACAGAATGTCTTTTTTTCTTTGAAAACTTTTTTAAATTATATTTATTCAGTGTGGTATGTGTGTATGTGTGTGTGTGTGTTTGTGTGTGTGTGTGTGTGTGTGTGCACTTGTGTGCTTGTGGAGGTCAGAGGACATCTTTCAAGAGTCAGTTCTCTTCTTTTGCCATGTGACTCCCAGGGATGGAACTCTGATCAAGCTTGTCTGCAACATCTTTACCCATGGAACCATCTCACTGGTCCGTTGCAGTAGATAGGTCTTAACTAAGGATGTAACGTGCATGAAAAGGCTCTTCATTCAATGTTTAGAAAATGGTAAGTGATTCTGGGTGTGGTGGCGCATGCCTTTAATCCCAGCACTTGGGAGGCAGAGGCAGGTGGATCTCTGTGAGTTCAAGGCCAGCTTGTTCTACATGATGAGTTCCAGGCCAGATGGGGCTACAGGGATACCCTTTCTCAAAAAGACAAAAAAAAAAAAAATAGAAAAATAAAATAAAAAATTAAAATAAAATAAAATCTTGGTTTTACAGATATGGCTCAGCAGTTAAGAGCACTCATTGCTCTTGCAGAGGACCTGAGTTCGGTTCACAACATGCACATCTGGCAGCTCACACCTGCCTGGAACTCCAGCTGCAGGGACTCCTGTGTCCTCTTCTGGCTCCATGGGCACACACATCTGTACATAAATGAAAATACAATCTTAAATAAATCTAAGAGAGAAAGCAAACAAAGGAAGAAAGGGAAGAGGAGTGGAAATTGCATGCTTCCTGACACAGAGCAATAGCAATTCATAGTCATGTCTATCAAATTCCTGAAAAGAATATTGCTGAGACCATTCATATAACAGGAAAACATAGTATCCCACAACATGAGGGCCTAAGAGTTTTCAAGAGTTTCACAGTTATGGAAATCCAAGAAGGATTGAGTCTTTTCAGAGTGACAGGCATGAAACAGACTAAATGGAAGCTTGTGACTGAAATGAATCCTTTGACAATGAATCATTTTGAAGCTTCAATGGAGTTTGAGACATAATTCTTCATCAATCCACAAGAGTTAAATAATTGAGGAGAGTTTTACACTGAATTTTACATTTTTGCTAGAATATAATTTAAGTTGTATTCAATTTTCCTTAATAGGTGCAAATGTCAAAGGGAAAGACAGCTGTGGCGATGGCCGAGTGGTTAAAGTGCTTGCCGCACCATCTCGCGCACCAAGTTCAACTCCCAGCACCCAAGTAAAAAGCAAGCACAGTAGCCTGTGTCTGTAACTCAGCACCGGGTAACCAGAGTCAGCTGGATCCTGGAGCTTGCTGACCAGCCAGTCTAGCGGAAATCATGAGCTGTATGTTTAGTGAGAGACCCTATGTTGAAAAACAAGGCAGAGGCCAGGTGTCGTAGTGGAGGCCTTTAACCCCAGCACCCAGAAGGCAAAGGCAGGCAGATCTCTCTGAGTTGAGGCCAGCCTGGTCTACAAAGTGAGACCGTCTCCAAAAAATAAATTAATAAAAATAAGGAAGCTACTCAATATAAATTTCTAACCTCCACAAGCATGTACACACACACATACACGCACACACACAAACACACAGGCACACATACACACACACAAAAGGAGAAAAGAATATAAAAACTATTAAACAATTCTATCAGAGTTATGCAATTAGCTTTTTTAAATTTTATTATTTTTTATGTGTATGAATGTACTGTCTGCATGTAGGTTTGTGCACCCATGTTGTACAATGCCACGGAGTTCAGAAGAGGGCGTCGGATTCCCCTGGAACTGGAGTTAAAGACAGTTCTTAGCTGCCATGTGGGTGCTGGGAATTGAACCCAGGTCCTCTGGAAGAGCAGTTGGCACTCTTAACTGCTGACCAATCTCTCCAGCTTACAATTAGCTTTTTTAAAGGAAGTTTTACAAACCTGAGAACAGTATCTAGGCAGGGTCACTTAAGATTCTTGAGTGACACTTAATGGCATTTGTTATGTGGAGTGTTTTAGAGTGGCACACTGTAGATATCTGCATTCTGGGTATGCTCCTTACTGGTTAGAATCACACACACACACACACACACACACACACACACACACACACTACAACCAGCAGCACAGCCATCACAGGACCTGTTTTCTGGCCCCATTTTTCCCACCTCTAGACGACTGTAACTGCCACTTGAGGCCACATGTCATTTAACATTTTTGTTTATCTTTTTTTTTTTTTTTTGAGACAGGGTCTCCCTGTAGCTCCAGCTGTCCTGAAACTCACTCTGTAGACCAGGCTGGCCTTGAACTCATAGAGATCCGCCTGCCTCTGCTTCCCAAGTGCTAGGATTAAAGACGTGCGCCATCATGCCCGGCATCATTTAACATTAATAAATAGAGCAACACAGCAGGGCATGAGGACACATGTCCATAGTCCCAGCACTCAGATGGTGAGGTAGGAGGATTATAAATTCAAGGCCAATTTGGGCTAAATAAATAAGACCTCTCCCAACTCAAAGCAAAGCAAAACAAAACAATAGATATAGCTATATATTTTACATGTAGGGAAAACCTACTACATGAGAGGCACCTGATTAAAAAATAGAACTTGCATTTGGAGAATGGTTTAATTTCTGGTTTTTTGAACCCACAGAATTAGATTTTAGGCTTCTTTTGCAACACTCAAAGTGTCTATCTAGTACAATATTCAGTTTGCAAAAGACTCAAAAAGTACTTGTTGACTTTAAAAAAAAAACCTATTCCAATACGTGCCTTAGGGACATATTTCCCAATTCTTATTCCCAGTGGCTTATATAAAAATAGACCATGACCAAAATGTGTTGCAGAAACAAACTTCTGGAAATATGAAACACTGGGTCTTGCCTTTTACCCTTTCCACTGACAGTGACACATGTAGAATGGCAGTTTCACCTTAAGTTCTCACTGACCCTTCTGTGTAAACAGGAGTCAGGTTAGGCATTATTTTCATACTGATAGAAAATAAGTTATTTCTTGAGTCAGGGGTGGTAGCACCCACCTGTATGTAATCTCAGCACCTCAGAAGCTAAAGCAGGAGAATCTTGAGTTTAAGCCCAGCTTGAGCTACAAGGCAACAAAGTTCAACGCTAGCCTAGCTATCTCAAAATAAAAGTTATTTATCTCTTAGTTATTAGCATGTTCTTAGCAGTACTAGTCCATAGAGTACAGGATTTGAATAAACACAAGCTTTCAAAAGACATAAAATTCTATTAAATAATTGTACCCTGGTTTAGAGAATATTTATTGCATTTGTAAACATTATTCACAGATGTGACTCTTCAAAGATTTCTTAAATGAGTGAACATAATTTTCATTCAAAATAGAGCAAAAAATAATTTTTTCTTTCCAAACAATACATGTTTATTTATATTCCCATAGGTAGCCATGCTAGTAAGAGCATGGACTCTGGCTTCAGGTCACCTTGTTTTAAACTATGCCTCAGTTTCTTTCTAAGAAGGGACTATTTAGGGGCTGTGTGTGTGTAGCCCAGTAATACGGCACTTGACTGGCATTCTATCCTCAGCTCCACACACACAAAAAAAATAGTGGCCCCCTCCTATGAGCCTGGAGCTGTGGCCTCCTCCTGTGAACCTGAAGATGTGGTTCCTCTCCATGATCCCGGAGCTGTGGTCTCCTCCTGTGAATCTGGAGCTCTGGTCCCCTCCATGAGCCTGGAGCTGGGGTCCCCTCCTGTGAATCTGGAGCTCTGGTCCCCTCCATGAGCCTGGAGCTGGGGTCCCCTCCTGTGAATCTGGAGCTCTGGTCCCCTCCATGAGCCTGGAGCTGGGGTCCGCTCCTGTGAATCTGGAGCTCTGGTCCCCTCCATGAGCCTGGAGCTGGGGTCTCCTCCTGTGAATCTGGAGCTCTGGTCCCCTCCATGAGCCTGGAGCTGGGGTCCCCTCCTGTGAATCTGGAGCTCTGGTCCTCCCATGAGCCTTGAGCTGTGGTCTCCTCCTGTGAATCTGGAGCTCTGGTTCCCTTCCATGAGCCTGGAGCTGTGGTCCCCTCCTGTGAATCTGGAGCTCTGGTCCCCTCCATGAGCCAGGGGGGGGGGGGGGGGGGGGGGGGGGGGGGGGGGGGGGGGGGGGGGGGGGGGGGGGGGGGGGGGGGGGGGGGGGGCTGGAAGCTGGGGTCCTTCCTCTGTGAATCTGGAACTGTGGTCCCCTCCATTGAGCCTGGAACTGGGGTCCCCTCCTGTGAATCTGGAGCTCTGGTCCCCTCCATGAGCCTGGAGCTGTGTCTCCTCCTGTGAATCTGGAGCTCTGGTCCCCTGCATGACCCTGGAGCGGTGGTCTCCTCCTGTGAATCTGGAGCTCTGGTCCCCTCATGAGCCTGGAGCTGGGGTCCCCTCCTGTGAATCTGAGCTTGTCCCCTCCATGAGCTGGAGCTGTCCCTCCTGTGAACTGGACTGGTCCCCTCCATGAGCCTGGAGCTGGGGTCTCCTCTGTGAATCTGGAGCTCTGGTCCCCTGCATGAGCCTGGAGCTGGGGTCTCCTCCTGTGAATCTGGAACTGTTGTCCCCTCCGTGAATCTGGAGCTGTGGTCCTCCTGTGAATCTGGAAGCTCTGGTCCCCTGCATGAGCCTGGAGCTGTGGTCTCCTCCTGTGAATCTGGAGCTCTGGTCCCCTCCGTGATCCTGGAGCTGGGGTCTCCTCCTGTGATTGGAGCTGGGTCCCCTCCATGACTGGAGCTGGGGTCTCCTCTTGTGACTGGAGCTGCTGGTCCCCTCCATGAGCCTGGAGCTGGGGTCTCCTCCTGTGAATCTGGAGCTCTGGTCCCCTGCATGAGCCTGGAGCTGGGGTCTCCTCCTGTGAATCTGGAGCTCTGGTCCCCTGCATGAGCCTGGAGCTGTGGTCTCCTCCTGTGAATCTGGAGCTCTGGTCCCCTCCGTGATCTGGAGCTGTGGTCTCCTCCTGTGAATCTGGAGCTCTGGTCCCCTGCATGAGCCTGGAGCTGGGGTCTCCTCCTATGAATCTGGAGCTCTGGTCCCCTCCGTGAACCTGGAGCTGTGGTCTCCTCCTGTGAATCTGGAGCTCTGTCCCCTGAGAGCCTGGAGCTGGTCCCTCCTGTGACTCTGGAGCTCTGGTCCCCTGCATGAGCCTGGAGCTGTGGTCTCCTCCTGTGAATCTGGAGCTCTGGTCCCCTCCGTGATCCTGGAGCTGGGGTCTCCTCCTGTGAATCTGGAGCTCTGGTCCCCTGCATGAGCCTGGAGCTGGGGTCTCCTCCTATGAATCTGGAGCTCTGGTCCCCTCCATGACCCTGGAGCTGTGGGTCTCCTCCTGTGAATCTGGACTGAGGTCCCCTGACATGGACCTGGAGCCTGGGGTCTCCTCCTGTGAATCTGGAGCTCTGGTCCCTGCATGAGCCTGGAGCTGTGGTCTCCTCCTGTGAATCTGGAGCTCTGGTCCTCGTGATCCTGGAGCTGTGGTCTCCTCCTGTAACTGGAAGCTCTGGTCCCCTCCATGAGCCTGAAGCTGTGGCCTCCTCCTGTGACCTGGAGCTCTGGTCCCCTCCTATGAGCCTGGAGCTGTGTCTCCTCCTATGAATCTGGAGCTCTGGTCCCCTCCCGTGAAACCTGGAGCTGTGGTCTCCTCCTGTGAATCTGGAGCTCTGGTCCCCTCCATGAGCCCTGGAGCTGGGGTCTCCTGTGAATCTGGAGTCTGTCCTGCATACCGGAGGGTGGCTCCTCCTGGTCTGGAGCTTGGTCCCCTCCATTGAGCCTGGAGCTGGGGTCTCCCTGTGAATCTGGAGCTTGGTCCCCTCCATGAGCCTGGAGCTGTGGTCTCCTGTGAATCTGGAGCTCTGGTTCTCTCCCATGAGGCACGGTTCCACATTCTTCTGGTGGTGGCTGATGGTGAAGCAGACTTGAGGGCAGAGGACTTTCCAATGTTGGGCAGCAGTCTTGACCTTCGCTGAGTGGCAGCACTCACCAAATCTCCCTCCCCGAAGGTCCCAGATTGTGCACAGAGCATTTGGGTCTGTGTTGGGCTTATGGTGGGGACAGAGGAGCTTTGTGTCATTTGCAGATTCTAGTCTTGGGAAGACTGATTCTCAAGAATGGACATCCCACTTCCCCTGATGGCCAGCTATTGTCTGGACTCAACAAGTAGTCCTGGGCACCCAGGCCTTGACATTGGACCTTTCCCATTCCCAGGTACCAATGTGTCTTCACCCTGTGGTCTCCAGAAAATGTAAAGCACCTAATTGAATTCTAGAAATAGAACTCATAGTCTGGGAAGTTAAAAAAAAAAAAAAAAAAAGACCAGAACTGTAGTTGAGATGTCCACTATTTGATAGACTCAAGGCCCAGGGTTCGATCACCAGTGAGATGTGGGTGGGGATGGGGTGGGAGAGAAGAAAACTCTTCCAAAGGCTGGGAGCTGTATTTCAGCATGTGTAAGGCTGGAAGTGCTGCTACAAAAAAAGAAATATGCTAACTTTGCAAAGTTAGTTCATCTGGAGAACACTGGATAAAATGTACACAGGAGAACTGTGTTTTCTTCCTTAGGGTAATCTCTAAGTCCACCTAAAATAAAAATAATAAATAATACTTTTTTGTCTTTTTGAGACAGGTCTCCCTGTAGCCCCCAGCCATCCTGGAACTCACTCTGTAGACCAGGCTGGCCTTGAACTCACAGAGATCCACCTGCCTCTGCCTCCTGAGTGCTAGGATTAAAGGCGTACACCACCACGCCCAGATTAATAAATAATACATTTAAAAAATAAATTAATTACCTTTAATCCCAGCACTAGGGAGGCAGAGGCAGGCAGATCTTTGTGAGTTCACGGCCAGTCTGGTCTACTTAGTTGAGTTCCGTGCCAGTTGGGGCTACAGGGAGACCCTGTCTCAAAAGACCCAAAAAATTAATTAATTAAAAGGGACAGTTAATTCTTTAAAGTTTTAATTGATTTTATTTTATTGTTTTTACATGCATATGCATATCTAATATTCATGAGTGTGCACATATTTGCGTGTTTGTGAATGCATGTGTGTGGAGGCTAAAGGCTGACATCAGGAATCTTCTTCGATCACATTCTACTTTATCTATTAAAGCAGGTCTCTTACTTGAACCTGGAGCTTGCCAATTGGCTAGTCTACCTAGCCAGCTTGCTCTGATGATCCCCTTCTTTACTCCTTTGGGCTGGGACTTCAGGCAGGCTGCCTCATCTATCTTCCATTTACATGGGTGCTAGGAATCCAAACTCAGGCCTGAGCAGTGAGCACTTTACCATCTCCTCAGAACAGTTCACTCTGTCTTTATAATTCTTTTTTTTTTTTGAGACAAGGTCTCCTTGTAACCTCAGTGAGCCTGGAGCTCACTATGAAGATCTTGATCTCACAGAGCTCCACCTGCCTCTGTCTCCCCAGTGCTGAAATTGAAGGCATGGGCCACCATGCCCTGCTCTGTCTTTGTAATCCTTTTTTTAAGTATATTTTTATTTATTTTATTGTTATTATTTTTGTCTTTTTGAGATAGGGTCTCCCTGTAGCTCCAGCTGTCTTGGAACTTACTATGTAGATCAGGCTGGCCTTGAACTCACAGAGATTCGCCTCCCAAGTGCTGGGATTAAAGGTGTGCACCAAAACACCCACAAATAATTTGTTATTATTATCATTATTAGTCTTTTTTTGAGTCAGGATCTTCCTGTAGCCTCAGCTGTCCTGGAACTATGCAGACCAGGCTGGCCTTGAACTCACAGAGATCCATCTTGCCTCTGCCTCCTGAGTGCTGGGACTAAAGGCGTGTACAACCATGCCTGGCTATTATTTTTATTTTATGTGTATGAATGTATTATCTGCATTTATGTAAAGTGCACTTGTTTTGTGCAATGCCCATAGAAGTCAGAAGAAGGCTTTGGATCCCCTGGAACTGGAGGTATGGACAGTTAGTCGCGATGTGGGTGCTGGGAATCAAACCTGGGTCCTCTACTACAAGAGTAGTCAGTGCTCTTAACCGGTGAGCCATCTCTCCAACCCATCTTTATAATTCTTTTTTTCTTTTTTCTTTTTCATTCTTTTTTTTTTTTTTTTTGGTATTTTTGAGACAGGGTCTCCCTTTAGTCCCAGCTGGCCTACTCGCTCTGTAGACTAGGTTGGCCTTGAACTCACAGAGATCCACCTGCCTCTGCCTCCCAGAATGCTGGGATTAATGGTGTGTACCACCATTCTTAAGTATCCCCGATACAAGATATAGTCTGCTAAAATGGAGCTACTTTTGTAGTAAGCTTTAGTTGAGGTGTAAAGAAACATTATTTCAGATTCCAAAGAATTTGAAACCTTTGTTTGTTTGTTTGTGACAGGGCCTCACTAGGTAGCCCCAGTTTCCTTAAACTTGGGATCCTCCTGCTTCAGCCTCCCAGGTACTAGGGTTATAGGTGAACCTCACTTTGGCTTCAAGAGTTTGGAAACTTAAATGAACCTCCAAGTTTTAAGCCAAAAGACAACACCTCTACATCAGAATGAATTAGGGACAGGAGGAAGCTTTTCAACTGAAGTCTTTGAGAGAGCTTTAGTGGGGAGAAGAACCTGCATTGGGCTCTAGAATAGTGAGAACAACAGGGTCTTTATGGAAGATTCATGTGTATTTATTTATGTGTATATATGTGTAATATATGTATGTATTATGTATGTGTATGCCATTTGTGTACAGGTGCCCTTGTGGCCAAAAAAGGATACTGGATCCTGTAGAACTGGAGTTATAGACGGTAATGGGTAATGAGCCACCTGATGTGGGTGTTGGGAACTGAACTCCAGTCCACTGCCAGAGCAGCAAGTGCTCTCTCTTTTCTTCTTTTCTTCTTTTCTTTTTTTTTTTTTTGTCTTTTTGAGACAGGGTCTTCCTATAACCCCAGCTGGCCTGGTACTAAGTATGTAGACCAGGCTAGCCTTGAGCTCACAGCGATCCATCTGCCTCTGCCTCCTGAGTACTGGGACTAAAGGTGCGCACCATCCCACACCTGGAAGCAAGTGCTCCTAAGAGCTTCTCTCTAGCCCCAGAAGCAGCTTGAAACAAACACCTTTACTTTAGGGTTTCTTGGAAGTTGTTCATGTAAAATCATTTGGTTATTTTGTATATATGAGAGACTTCTATTTGCTTAAGGGTCTTAATTTTTTGTAAACGATAATGCTTATAATCTAATTAGAGAAAACACAATTAAATAGAATACTTAATTATGGTTCTCTCAGATCTAAAGAACAAATTAATTTACTAGCTATCAATGCGTTCTCAGGAACACATGCTTTCTTCATTCATCATTACAGAAAACTGTATCTGTCATGTGCCCAAGGAAATGGTAATTGAACTGCTGGTACCACGTTTCATGATGGAATTATAGTTCAAAATGAACATTGTTTAGTGTTCAGCAGACAGCAATCTGCTTCATTTGCGATTGTAATTCCAAATAATTGCATAGAACCCCAAAGTGGGAGGATTGCAAATTTAGGCCATTCTGAGCTACACAGTGAGTTTGAGGGCAGCTTGGACTACATTACTCAGCCCTGTCTCATTTTTTTCAGGTATCTCCAAGGCATCCCTTGATGTTGTCTTTACAAAATGGGAAAATAACATGCAATACTAACTCAAGACATGTGTCTCACATGTGAGTCCTGTGATCAGACCTATGCACGTTGAGAAACAGAGGAAACAGATGGCCACAGCCTGCCAAAAGCCCCAGCTTCTTAAAACACACTTTCCTGTTTCAATTCCTTAGTCAGTTCATTACCTTTCTATAGCCTTCCCTTCCCCCAAGTCTTTCTACCATAGGGGACATTGCTGTTACATGTTCTACTCTAATCTCTCATGCTTTATGACCCCCTCTTCTTTTGGGTCTTTTGAGATGGGGTCTCATGTAGGCAAGACTGGCCTTGAACTCACTATGTAGTTAAGGAACCTTGAACTTCTGATTGTTCTTCCTCATCTCCTAAGTGCTGGGATTGCAGGTGGGACACTATGCCAAGGCCCATGTTTTTATGTGGTTCTGGGGCTCAAACCCAGAGTCTCCTGCATGCTAGGCAAATATTCTACCAACTGACTTCACAGTTTTTTAGGCCATGAAACTTTATTTGTCTTAGGAGCTGGAGAGGGTTTTTCAGTGGTTAAGAGCACTTGGTGCTCTTGCAGAAAACCTGGGTTTAGTTCCCAGCACCCAGTTTGGGTGGCTCACAATTGCCTGTAATTCTAGTTCCAGGGACTTCAACATCCCCTTCTGGTCTCTGAGGGCACAAGGTACAAGGCACAGACATGGTACATATATACAAGCAGGCACTCACGCATACACATTAAAAAAATGCACCTGTCTTGGGCTGGAGAGATGGCCTAGCAGTTGAGAGTGCCGACTGCTCTTGCAGAGGACCCAGGTTCCACTCCCAGCACCCACATGGAGGCTGAGAACCCTCTTTGACTCCAATTCCAGGGGAATCTGACGCTCTCTTCTGAACTCCGCGGCATGGTATGACACGGGTGCACAGACTTGCATACAGATAGTACATTTATACACATAAATTTTTTAATGCACCTGTCCTTTGCTATTCCTTTAGGATTTTGTTAGTCAAAAGTTACATAATTGAATAGAAGAATTGTAATGAGACTCAACCATTGCTTATCCTCTGTATATGGAAGGGTTAATTTTTATTGTCAACTTGATGGAATTTAGAGTCATCACGGAAACAAATCTCTAGTCGCGTCCGAGGTCCTTTCTAGATTAGGTTAATTAAGATAGGAAGGCCCGCCCTAAATGCCAGTGGAGTCAATAGGCCGGGGTCCTGGACTGAATAGAGAGGAGAGCTGCCATTCATTGCTTGCTGCTTCCTGACTGTGGATGCAATGTGACTGACTGCTCAGCCTCCTACAGCCACAACCTCCCTGCCTGCCATGATGGATTGGACTCACTAATTGTGAACCAAAATAAACCCTTTCTTCTTTTTTTTTTTTAATTTTATTTATTTCTGTATGTGTGTGAATGTACTGTCTGCATGTAGGTTTGTGCACCCGTGTCATGCAATGCTGCGGAGGTCAGAAGAGGGTCTCGGATTCCCCTGGAACTGGAGTTCTCCTGGAATTGGAGTTTCAGACGGTTCTCGGCCGCCATGTGGGTGCTGGGGATCGAACCCGGTCCTCTGCAAGAGTGGTCGGAGCTCTTAACCGCTAGGCCATCTCTCCAGCCCCAAACCCTTCCTTCTTTAAGTTGTTTTTTTGTCAGGTATTTTGTCCCAGCAATGAGGAAAGTAACTAATACAATATATTACTGGAAAGACTGTTCATTGCTAGGAATATTAACAACATTGAAAACCAAGAATGTGGGGTTCTGTTGATAAAGTGCTTTCTGGACAGCATGAGAACCTGAGTTTGATCCCCATAACCTATGTAAAAAGCAGGACATGGTGGCACATACTTACAGTCCCAGTGCTGCTGGACATGGTTGATGCATAGCTCTGATCCTGAAACTTGGGAGGCAGAGGCTGGTGGATTTCTGAGAATTTGAGGTCAGGCTGATCTACATAGCAACTTCTAGGCCAGCGAAATCTACATAATGAGGCCCTGCTCCAAAATAAATAAACAGACATAAAAACAAAATCTGAATTGAACTCAGGCCTTCAACTACACAGGCATAACAGGAACATGTATGCATATGTATACACACACACACACACACACACACACACACAAAACCAAGAACATCTCTGAAAATTCTCTTCCAAATCATAGCTCTGCTAAGTTATTTTACTCACAGTGAATCATGGGAGTAAAAACTACTCTACAAGGCAAATACAGATGTTAAAAGAACAAGCACATTTAATCCTAGCACTTGGGAGGCAGAGGCAGATGGATCTTTGTGAGTTCAAGGCCAGCCTGGTCTACAGAGTGAGTTCCAGGACAGCTGGGGCTACAGGGAGACCCTGTCTCGAAAAGACCAAAAAAAAAAAAGCGGAAATGCAGAGCTGCTAAAATGTATTTATGGCTTAGAAACCTATTGTTAATTTCTACAGCATGTTCTGGTGGGAAAAGAACGGCTTCCTAAATGTGAACTTGAAGTTGACATAGAGAAGCAATCTGACACTTCTGTTGCAACCAGCCTGTTTCCAACAGCCAGAGAAACAAACTCAAATAAAATTTAGCTCTGAGGTTTTGGTAAGGTCCCAGTGAAAGGATGACGTCACTTTTTCTTTCTTGAGCTTTTAAAAGCTCAGTGAGGCCATTTTCCAGGAGTTGTGGACTTTAGTCATCATGGGCGTGACAGGCGACTAGATAGCAGAGTACTTCAGTGCCTGAACATTTCCACTTTCTGATAAGAGCTGGAGATTTCCATTTTAAGTGGTGGCATGGCAAGCAAGCAGTTCTGATAAATGTTTGCTGACTTTAATTACTGCTGATATTTTTACATTCTGCTTTTGAGTTAAATATTAAGCATTTGACTGGATGTTGAATTCTAAACCAACAAATAAAAAAGTCATCTTTGCAAAGGTTTCCAAGATCTTTTTTTTTTTGGTCTTTTTGAGACAAGGTCTCCCTATAGCCCCAGCTGGCCTAGAACTCACTCTGTAGACCAGACTGGCCTTGAACTCACAGAGATCCACCTGCCTCTGCCTCCCAAGTGCTAGGATTAAAGGCATGCACCACCAGGCCCAGCTAAAAGCAGTATTCTTTAAATAAATTAAGTGACAAAAAAGGAACAAATGTATGACTGCTGCAGAACTCAGAATATACAGACAAGAAAATAATTTTTAAAAAAGTAGACTGGAGAGGGGTTGGAGGGATGGCCTAGCAGTTAAGAGCACCGACCGCTCTTGCAGAGGACCCGGGTTCGATACCCAGCATCCACATGGCGGCTGAGAACCGTCTGTAACTCCAATTCCAGGAGAACTCCAGTTCCAGGGGAATCCGACGCCCTCTTCTGACCTCCACAGCATTGCACGACACGGGTGCACAAACCTACATGCAGACAATACATTCACACACATAAAAAAATAAATAAAATTTTAAAAAATTAAAAAAAAGAAGAGGGAATATTAAAAAAAAAAAAGTAGACTGGAGAAATGGTTCAGTGGTTATGAGGACTTGCTGATCTTGCAGAGGACCCAAATTTGGTTCCCAGCACCCACAGACCATGGTTCACAGCCGTGTGTAACTGCACCTTCAGGAAAGAGCCATCCTCTTCCAGCCTCCATGGGCAACTGAACTCGTGTGTGCAAACATAAAATAAATTTTATTTAAAATAGATCAGTGAAGATTATGTGTTTGAGATCAGTGATTTAAAGTATCTTAAGAAGATAATGACTACATGCATCTATATTTCTTGGTTTGTATATATGTACATGATGTGTAGTATATATGTGTATGTGTGTGTGTGTGTGTGTGTGTGTGTGTGTAAGTGTGCACACCCATGCATAGAGGCCAGACAAGGACTTCAGGCTTGCTCTAGCACCCTCTATCTTATTCCCTTGAGACAGCATCTTTTACTGAACCTGGAGCTAGACCATCAGCCAGCCAACAATGAGCTCTAAAGTTCCCCTGCCTTAACCCCCCAGTAGTGCTGGGGTTACAGGACAGGTGCCCATGTCCAGCTTTTTATATGCATGCTGGGGATTTAAATATGGTTGCACGTGGAGCAAGCACTTTATCCACCGAACCATCTCCTCAGCATCAGATAGCAGCTATAGCTTTGAAGTGCTCATGTGAGTTCAACAAGTCTTCTAGCAAGTGGCACTAAGCTAGAAACGCAGAAGACTTATTGGAAATAAAAAAAACGTGAAAGATGAGAGGAAAGAGAGAGAGAGAGAGAGAGAGAGAGGGAGAGAGAGAGAGAGAGTCGGGAAAAGCCATTAGGCTGGAATGTAGCTCAGTTGGTGGAGTCCCTGACCAACAAGCCAGAAGCTCTGAGTCCAGTGCAATGCCGCAGAGGTCAGAAGAGGGCATTGGATTCCCCTGGAACTGGAGTTAAAGATGGTTCTTAGCCACCATGTGGGTGCTGGGAATCAAACCCGGGTCCTCTGCAAGAGCAGTCAGTGCTCTTAACCACTGAACCATCTCTCCAGCCCCCCTGATTTTTATTTTTATACTTATCAATATAGCTTCTTTTGGATTGACTCAATGATATTAAAAAATATTATAAATGCAGATGTGTCCATTATTTGCATGAAGAAGCCAGAACCTCATGTAAGAGAGGTTAAAAGCAAAGCCCCCTAGAAATGGGCAGCAGGCCCCAACCTTTGCCAAGGAACTGTTGGCAACTGATTACTGCTGGGTGAGGGACAGTTGATCTTCTTTAAGGAAGTGACTCCAGATAGGCTGACTAGACTCTAGTGGGTGAACCTGCACTGAGCAGCATCTGGGTACAAACCTGACTGGATAAGCTTTAACTCTCAGTGACTGTCAGCCTTTTAAAATTATTTTTATGCCAGTTCTTCATTCCGGAAGTTGCTTTCTGAGGTAGTGTGTTAATTCATGTGGTCTTTGTGACTCCCACCATGGGGTACCATGGCCAGGGCCAGAAGGTGCGAAAGGTGATGGTGTAGCCCATTAACCTCATCTTCAGATATTTGCAAAATAGATCTTGGATTCAGGTGTGGCTGGATGAGCAAATGAATATTCGGATAGAGGGCTGTATTATTGGTTTTTTTTTTTTTTTTTTTTAATTTTTATTTTTTATTTTTTATTATATTTTTGTTATTGTTAGTGATGTATTGTTTGCTGCAGGTCTGTGACCCGTGCTTGCAATCGCGTGAGGTCAGAAGAGGGTCTAGATTCCCCTGGAATGAGTTTTCCCTGGAATTTGGAGTTACAGACGGTTCTTAGCCGCCATGTGTGGTGCTGGGGATGAAACCGTGGTCCTCTGCAAGAGCGTCGGTGCTCTTACCGCTTAGGCTATCTCATCAGCCCCTGGTTTTGAATGAGTATATGAGCCTCGTATTAGATGATGCAGAAGAGATTCATCCTAAAACAAAGTCAAGAAAACACTGGGTCAGATCATGCTGAAAGGAGATAACATTACTTTGCTGCAAAGTGTGTCCAACTAGAAATGATCAAGAAAGTGAGAAGTTGAAGAAGCCAATACAGTCGTTCTTTTTTTTTTAAATTTATTATATATATTTCTGTATGTTATGAATGTACTGTCTGCATGCAAAGGTCTGTGCACCCAATGTCGTATTGCAATGCCGCGGAGGTCAAGAAGAGGGTCTCGGATTCCCCTGACTGGATGTTCTCCTGGAAACTGAGTTTCAGACGGTTCTCGGCCGCCATTTGTGTGTTGGGGATCGAACCGGGTTCCTCTGCAAGTGCGGTCGGCGTTCTTTAACCGCATCAGGCCATCTCTTCCCAGCCCCAGTCTGTTTTTTTTTTTTTTTTTATTTTTTTAATTTTATTCACTCTCCTGTATGTGTATGAATGTATTGTCTGCATGCAAGTGTGTGTGTGTGTGTTGTATGTGCATGTGTTTGCATATGAAGGTCAGAAGAGGGGTCGGAATCCCCTGGAAATGGGTGAGTTCTCCTGGGATTGGAGTTTCGACGTCCTCGGCCTGCATTCTGTGGGTGTGTGGATCGAACTCGGGGTCCTCTGCAAGAGCGGTTCGCGCTCTTACCGCTAGGCATCGCTCCAGCCCCCCTGTATCTTTTTTAAAGGTGTCTGTCTGGGAGCGTAGTCTAATTTTATCATTTTTTTAATTGACGATGTTATCAAGAGCTCCTAAATGCCGTGACGGCTTTGTTTTTGTTACACATTTTTACATCTTTGATTCTCCACAGGCGGTAAAACCTTCTCCTAAGTGGTGTTTTTAGCCATTGATACTTAAACATTTCTGAAGGGCTACCATTTGTCCTGCGTAGTTGCTTTCTTCTGAGCATGGACTTGTACATTCTCGAGGCAAAGAATAGGAATTGTACCTGACAGGTAAGCTTCTGGAATTGGTGGGGATAGGGGTAATAAACTAGGTGGATTGCATTGAATATACTATATATAATATATCATATATATATTATCATTCTATTAATTCTTACAAAAATATGGAGTGCTGACGTCAACAGCAGGTTGCATTATGAACTTGAAAACATGGAAACAAGGTGAAACAGAAGCCAAGTTAAGCCTTTTGTAACCTAATTCCCAGAGACAGAGAGATGCACAGCTATAACACAGCACAGTATTTGGGAGCAAACAGGACTATCCTATGATGCAGACAGACCTCACTAGCACAGGGTAAGCTTTACCCAGCTGAGGATACTGTCCTCATTGTAGCACCAATTAAAACAAACTTTTGTTACCATACACTAAATATCAAAGGAGTTTGGTTTCAATCATGATTCAGAATAAAAACTGGAAACCAGCCTTTAATCCTACCACTCAGGAGGCAGAGGCAGGCATATCTCTGTGAGTTCAAGGCCATTCTGGTCTATATAGAGTTCCAGGCCAGCTAGGGCTACAGGGAGACCCTGTCTCAAAAAGACCAAAACAAACAAACAAACAAAAAAACATCAAAACCTTTCTCCACTCAAGTGCTTACAAGTTAGTTTCCTTTACTTTGAACAATATTTTTTCCATTTATTCAAGAGTTTACTTTTTATTTATTTATTTATTTTTATTTATTTCTGTACATGTATGAATGTACTATCTGCATGCAAGTCTGTGCACCCGTGTGGTGCAATGCCGCGGAGGTCAGAAGAGGGTGTCAGATTCCCCTGGAACTGGAGTTCTCCTGGAATTGGAGTTTCAGACGGTTCTTGGCTGCCATGTGGGTGCTGGGGATTGAACCCAGGTCCTCTGCAAGAGCGGTCGGCGCTCTTTTATTTTTTTTTATTTTTTTTATTTTTTGAATGTGTATGAATGTACTGTCTGCATGTAGGTTTGTGCACCCGTGCCGTGCAACGCCGCGGAGGTCAGAAGAGGGTGTCAGATTTCCCTGGAACTGGAGTTCTCCTGGAATTGGAGTTACAGACGGTTCTCAGCCGCCATATGGGTGCTGGGGATCGAACCCGGGTCCTCTGCAAGAGCAGGCGGTGCTCCTAACCGATAGGCTATCTCTCCAGCCCCGAGGTCGGCGCTCTTAACTGCTAGGCCATCTCTCCAGCCCAAGTTTATTTTTTTAATAATAAGTAATAAGTAATGAATACAAGCATCCTTCATGTAAAACCAATTTGCAAGCAGCTATGCCCAAACTTATACAGCCCAAGGCCCCCATTGTCCAGCCTGAGGGGCTTGTATGTACAATCATGTTGATCAAATAAGAGTCCAGTCTATATTGCTGTAGTTTCACAATTCACCCCAGTCGCAGCCCTTACATTCTACCATGCCCCCTCTTCTGCAGATTGTTCCCTAGGCTTTAGAAAAGGGACACAAGTGGGCGAGAAGCAAATCAGTCTACTTGCTCTGGAGATGTCGTTTTGGACTGTTTATTCTTTTTTTTTTTTTTAAGTGCGTGTGTGTGTGTGTGTGTGTGTGTGTGTGTGTGTTTGCATGTGTGTATAGGTACTCAGAAGAGGGATCAGATCCCCTGTAGCTAAAGTTCATGCACCTGTGAACTTCCTAACATCAGTGCTTGGGTCCTCTGCAAGAGAAGCAAGCCCTCTTAAGTGCTAAACCAGCTCTTATTATATTTGTTTTCATTTTGACAAGAAAGCTATAGCAAAATGTCACCTAGTAAATGGTACCACTATCTTGTAATGTTGGTCTTGGAGATCTATTTTTTAGTTTGTTTAGAGACAAGGTCTCACTCTGTAGCCCAGGCTGCCTTGGATCTTATTATGTAACCTAGGCTGGTCTTGAACTTACAGCAATCTTTAGAGGTCTCTATAGAGAAAATGAACCCTTAGAAAGATTTTTATCAGGCTGGAGAGATGGCTCAGCACATAAGAGCATGTAGTGCTTTCCCAGAGGACCTGAATTCGAATCCCACCACCCATGTCAGGTGGCTTACAATCACCTGTGTTTCTAGCTCCAGGGGATCCAATGCCTCCATAGGTATCAATACTCATGTGCACATGTTTAGACACATAAATACATATGTACACATTAAAAATAATACATCTGGAGTTGGAGAGATGGCTCAGAGGTTAAGAGCACCGACTGCTCTTGAAGAGGACCCAGGTTCGATTCCCAGAACCCACATTGCGGCTAAGAATGGTCTTTAACTCCAGTTCCAGGGGAATCCAACGCCCTCTTCTGACCTCCGCGACATTGCATGACATGGGTGCATCTAATTATATTCAAACAGTGCACTCATTCACATAAAAATAATAAATAAAATTTAAAAAATTAAAAAACAAACCAGCAAACACAAAAACTCGTGCAAACACACATGCAAATACATAAATATTTAAAAATTAATAAAAATTAAAATTCATAGATGTGATTAAAAAATCAGTGGTACTAGGGATGGCGGCACAAGCCTGCAACGCCAGCTCTAGAGAGGCAGAGGCAGAAGTGAGAGCTTGAGACCAGCTTAGGTTACATAGCAAGATGTCTCAAAAATCAAAAGGGGACTTAACACAGGGCTCAGCAGTTAAGAGCATTGGCTGCTCCTGCAGAGGACCCAGGTTAGTTTCCCAGCATGCACATGGCAGCTAACAATTGTCTGTAACTGTCATTCTAGTGAATTTAACGCCCTCTTCTGGTATCTGTGGGCATTACATGCATATAGTGCACTTACATGCAGGCAAAACACTCATACATACAATAAAAACAAGTTAAAACCTTTTTATTTAAAAAAATCCTAAACAGGCTCAGGGAGTGGCTCAGGAGACACCAACCCTAGTTGAGAAGCCATTGGAAGTTAGTTTACGGACAGTGAGGAAGGAGAGATAGATTTCTTTGTGGGTGTGGCAATTCGTAAGTATCTATGAGCCAGTGGATAACCTAATACTCGAGCATACAGGCAGTAGTAATTGGATTGGGTTATAATAAACAAAGACATGAAGTTGGGCAGGTGACAAGCTTGGGAGAGTTGGAGGAGGTAGTGGGAGGATGAACATGAGTTATATAAAATACATGTATAGCCGGGCGTGGTGGCGCGCACCTGTAATCCTAGCACTCGGGAGGCAGAGGCAGACGGATCTCTGTGAGTTCAAGGCCAGCCTGGTCTACAGAGTGAACTACAGGACAGTCAGAGCTACAGGGAGATCCTGTCTCAAAAAGACCAAAAAAATTATATGTATAACATATATTTATTAATTATATAATCTATAAAATTTTATTGTATAAAATTATATATGTATTGGTACATATATATATATATATATATATATATATATATATATAATGTATTTATTTCTTATTTATGATTGAATAATACTCCACTGTGTCTATATGCCACAGTTTCTTTATCTGTTATTTTTATTATTATTTTTGAGACAGGGCCTCCCTGTAGCCCCAGCTCGCCTGGAACTTACTGTGTAGATCAGGTTGGGCTTGATCCTACAGAAATCTGCCTGCTGCTTCCCAAGTGCTGGGATTAAAAGTTCTGTATCACCACATCTGGTTTTTAAACTTCTTTTTTGAGACAGTTTTACTGTGTAGCCCCAGATGACCTAGAACTCTCTATGTAGACCAGGCTGGCTTCTATCTCATAGAGATCTACCTGTCTCTGCCTCCTGTGTGCTGGGATTAGAGGTATGTTCCACCACATATGGCCTTATTTTTATTTTTAGAGACAGGATCCCATGTAGCCCAGGCTGGCCTCCTACTCAATAAATAGCCAGAGATTACCATGAACCCATGATCATCCTCCTTCCACCTCCCAAGTGCTGGGAAGACAGGCATGCATCACTGCACAGGTGTATGCAGGGCTGGGCGAGCACTGCAGCAACTGCTCCGTTGTCCCTGCTCTGCATCCATCCGATGATGGACAGCTAGGCCGACTCCAGGATGGAGCTACTGTGGATCCCTCTTTTGGTCTTTCTTCATCTGTCTGTCTTAACATCTATATCTCACGTTTCTCTATCTACTCCTCTGTTAATGGACCTCTGATCTTGGCCATTGGCACGGAGCATAAATGTGCAGGGAATCTCTGTTTCATGCTGACCTACACTCCTTTAGGGATATTCAGCTCCTGGTTCTTAGTCTGTGCATGTATGGCTTGGTACATGTATACGTGTGTGTGTGTACGGCAGAAGCCAGTGGCCGACCCCAAGTATAGTTCCTCCAGAATCCTCCACTTTATTTCTTTTTAAAATAAAAAAGTACTTTATGTATTTGAGTGTTTTGTCCCCAAGTATATAAGTGCCCCCGAGTCGTGCAATGGCTAAAAAGGAGAGAAGAAGGCCTTGCTAACTAGAGTTACTGACAGTTTTTGTCTGCCAAGTGGGTGCTGGGGACTGAATCCGGTCTTTTGTTTTAACAGCTGAGCCATCTCTCTAGCCTCTACCTTGTTTCTTGAGACAGTGTCTCTTATGGTTCATTGATTGAATTAGACCTGCTGGCCACTGAGTCCTGGGTTTGTCTCTGCCTCCTGGAGTTACAAAAGTGTGCTGGGAACCTTACCCAGGTCCTCTGGAAGAACAGCCAGTGCTCNAAAAAAAAAAGAACAACAAAAAAGAGTTGTCAAGAATGGTACCTCATGCCTCTAATCCCAGACTTGGGATGCCAAGGCAGAATAACTGCCAGCAGTTTGAGGCCAGCTGGACCATGGTGTGAGATCTTGCTTCAAAACAAAACAAAAAAGAAAGGGGATATTTTTCTAATCATAGAATTAGAAATCAATAATTAGTGTATTTTTATAGCAACATGCTATTTCTGAAAATGGTGTTTTAAATACTTTAGTCTTTAATTATTATTTATTTGAGACAAGGCCTTTCTTTGTAGCCCTGGATGACCTGGAACTTGCTCTGTAGCAGAGGCTGGCCTAGAACTCAGAGAGAACCACTTGCTTCTGCCTCCTGAGTGCTGGAATTAAAAGCATGGACCCCCACTCCTCCAACAGTCTTTATGATAATTAACAGCTTCTTTTTGTTTGTTTGTTTGTTTGTTTGTTTGTTTGTTTGTTTGTTTGTTTTGCATCTGAGGCCTGGAACTCACTATGTAGACCAGGCTGGCCTTGAACTCACAGAGATCCACCTGCCTCTGCCTCCCAAGTGCTAGGATTAAAGTTATCTGCCAGCATGCTTTAAAACATTTTTTTTTTTGTCTTTTTGAGACAGGGTCTCCCTTTAGTCCCAGCTGTTGTGGAGCTCGCTCTGTAGACCACGCTGGCCTTGAAATCACAGAGATCCACTTGCCTCTGTATCCCAAGTGCTAGGATTAAAGGAGTGCACCACCACGCCTGGCTTTTAAAACTTTTTAAAAATGCTGAGGAGCCAGGCGCAGTAGTGCAAACCTTTAAACCCAGCACTTGGGAGGCAGAGGCAGGTGGATCTCCATGAGTTCAAGGCCAGCCTGGTCTACACAGTGAGTTCCAGGACAGCTGGTAGTACAGGGAGACCCTGTCTTAAAAAGACCAAAAAAGGTGGGCATGGTGGTGCATGCCTTTAATTCCAGCACTTGGGAAGGAGAGGCAAGTGGATCTCTGTGAGTTCAAGGCCAGCCTGGTCTACATAGTGAGCTCCTGTCTCAAAAAGACCAAAAAAAAAAAAAAAGAAAGAAGAAAAAGGAGAAAGTTTTAAATGCTATAATATTCTGCCCAAGCTTGTCAATGACTTTTATATCAAAATTGTGCTAACAAATGGGCTAGATATACCTCAAAATTCTATTCTCTGTAGGCATTTCCCTCATAATCTCTGTGGTAAATGGTGAATCAGTTTTTCTGTTGTCATTTTTGTTGCTTTTGTTTTCTTTTTTCTTTTTTCTTTTTTTTTTTTTTTGAGTATAAGTGTACTGTCTGCATGTAGGTTGGTGCACCGGTGTCGTACAATGTGGCAGAGGTCAGAAGAGGGTGTCGGATTCCCCTGGAACTGGAGTTCAAGATGGTTCTTGGCCACCTTGTGGGTGCTGGGATCGAACCCGGGTCCTCTGCAAGAGCGGTCGGTGCTCCCAACCACTAGGCCATCTCTCCAGTCCTTGCTTTTGTTTTCTTTGAGGCAGTTTTACTAATGGTTGGTGTCTGGAATAAGTGTTTCCAGGTTTGCTAATGTAGAATTCCAAGGACCTGAAATAAAGGCACACACAGGGCTGGAGAGATGGCTCAGCTGTTAAGAGCACTGACTGTGCTTGCCTAGGACCTAGGTTCGATTCCCAACACCCACATGGCAGCTAAGAACTGTCTTTAGTGCCAGGCATGGTGGCGCATGCCTTTAATCCCAGCACTTAGAAGGCAGAGGCAGGTGGATCTCTGTGAGTTCAAGGCCAGCCTGGTCTACAGAGTGAGCTCTAGGCCAGCTGGGAATAAAGGGAGACCCTGTCTCAAAAAATTAAAAGAAAAAATGCATAAAAAAAATAAAGGCACACACGGATTGCAAACTAACAAGGAAACTATTCAAAAGCAAAGTGATAGGTAATAGAAATCAGAAGACATACTCTGTCAAACGCCAGGCATGGTGGCACATGCCTTTAATCCTAGCACTTGGGAGGCAGAGGCAGGAGGATCTTTGTGCGTTCAAGGCCAGCCTGGCCTGCAGAGTGTGTTCCAGGACAGCTGGGGCTACAGGGAGACCCTGTCTCGAAAAGACCAAAAAAAAAAAAAAAAAAAGAAATACTCTGTCAAGGGTGATAGCAGGCCAGGTGAATGAGGGAGAAGGTGGTTACTAAGGGCTGGAATGTGGGCAATTTAATATTTTGATTGGCAGGTTTCAGTTACATAACATTCACTGTGTACATGTACATTTCCCTTATACATCTGATTTTAATCAGATACACACCGGATTGCACATAGACATAAGACTGTAAATAGGGATTCTCCCTAAATGTTCACTTAGTACACACAGTTTGCTGTATGGACCCAAAACTACCTCACCTGATGAGTCCCTCTTCCTTGTACCTGGACAGAACTGGAGTACGATTGAATACAAACTGCTCACATTGGCCGGTTGTTAAGGGAAGGAGAAACTTACTCCATTGTTCAGAGTGAGATGTGCAGTAACTTGATGCAGGTGGGTGTCCCAGGTACCCAACAGATGCTAGATGGATTGTTGAAGGAAGCTCGTGTGCACAGCACATGCAAATGAGGGTACTGGGCTGCCAATGTGTACTGTTAGAAGGGTGTGCACAGCCTAAATCAAGTGGAGTCTGGAGGTTGCTAAACTGCCTCATCTTGTTCTCACTATGTAGCCTAGGCTGTCCTGGAACTCACTATGTACACCAGGCTGGCCTCAAACTCATGGGCAATCTTCTTGCCTCTGCCTCCGGACAGCAGGGATTACAGGCTTATGCTATCATAACCAGCTGTCTTTTTTTTTTTTTTTTTTTTTTTGTCGTTTTGAGACAGGGTCTCCTTGTAGCTGCAGGAGGCCTGGAACTTGCTATGTAGACCAGGCTGGCTTTGAACTCACAGAGATCTGCCTGCCTCTGCCTCCCAAGTGCTGAGATTAAAGGTGTACACCACCATACCTGGCTGGTTTGGTTTTTTGAAGCAGGTCTCCCTATAGCCATAGCTGGCCTAGATCTCACTTCATAAACCACACTGGCCTCGATCTCATGGAGATCCACATGCTCCTGCCTCCTAACTGCTAGGGTTAAAGACATGTGCCACCATCCTGGCTTCTTATTTGGATTAAATGAAAACATGGGAAAATACCTAAAGCTGTTTCTAGCACAGTGACCTTTTTGTTACATTTTTTTTTCTGGCACTGGGAATTAAGACCAGGGCTTCCAACATGTCAGGCAGGTTCTGTAGGTCTAAGCTTACATCCTCAGCCTTCTTTCTATTTTGAGATACGGTCTCAGTGGCCCAGACTGGCCTTGAACTTCCAGCTCTCCTGGGACACCTCTGAAGTAGTTAATGTTACAGGCCTGACTATGACTAACATTTTTATTACATTTATTTATTTATTTATTTATTTATTTATTTATTTATTTATTTATTTATTTATGTGCATGGGGTGGCCAGTGCCCTGGCGTTCATAAGGAGAACAAAGGACAACTTGCAGAAGCCAGTTTTCTCCTTCTATGTGGGTCCTAGGAATCGAGTTCAGATGTCATCTTTACCCACAGAGTCGTCTCACCAGCCTGTGACTAACATTTTCAACAGTGCTTTTCAGAGGATGGCTTTGAGCTCCTGATCCTCTGGCTCTGCCTCCCAAGCTCTGGAATCCTGGGCATGTGCCATCACCCTGCTAAAGCCCCTTACTTTGTAAGCTAACTAAAAAATGAATCCGGGTGTGGGGGTGCACACCTTTAATCCCTGCTCTTGGGAGGCAGAGGCAGGTGGATCTCTGTGAGTTCAAGGCCAGCCTGATCTACATCATGAGTTGTAGATGCTGCAGGGAGACTCTATCTCCAAAAAACCAAAAAATGCATTTAAAATAATTTATATAGTTAATCAGGCCTGAAAGAAAAACAAAGTTAGCTTTGTTTTGTTGTTTGAAATGCACTCTCGTTCTATAGCCCATGCTGGCTTTAATCTTCAGTGATCCTCCTTCCTCAGCCACCCCAGGCTACAGTTATGGGCAGGAACCACCCTGCTGGACCAAGACTTAGTCTTTAAGTGTGAGCAATGCAAAATGACTTCTTTCTGAAAAATATAGTATCCAAAGGGGCCTGAGGCAAAAGTTAGCTTCATAGTACAATAATCTAACTAACACTACCCTAGCCAGGCGATCAAGATCAGCATTAAGAGTGATTGATTGCTGGGTGTGGTGGCATAAGACTTTTAAAGCTTCTTTTTTTTTTTTTTTTGTCTTTTCGAGACAGACAGGGTGAGTTCCAGGACAGCTGGGATTACAGGGAGATGTTGTCTCGAAAAAACAAAAATAAATAAATAAATAAAAGAGAGAGAGAGAGATTTCACCTTGGGGGTGTCACCTGAGAAACTAAATCCAGAAGAGGTATATCCGGCAGAATGATTGACCAGAATTTTCAAGAAAAATAAGGAAAGTCTTAAAAACTGTCCCAGAAATGAAGAGCCTAAAAACATGTGGCTGGTAAGTATAATGTGGAATTTTGGTTGCACCAGGAAATCTGGATCAACTGTTAATGAACTAGTTGATAATAAAATTTCAATGCTAGTGCATTATTATGGCAGCTGTACCATCCCGTTGCAGTTGTGACAGGGGAAATTGTGTCAGGGTGATATGGGAGAACTTTCTGTACTATGTTCTTAATTTTTCTGTAAACTTCCAACTGTTCTAAAATCGAGCCTGATATTAAAAATTCAAAAAGGCAATGTAGAAAATGCAGCCTACCTAGTATTTGTCTTCTTCCCCACCACTATCCTTGGCTTTCTCCACCCCAGGTACTCTGTCTATTGCTTTGTATTCCCTAGGGTACATTGTGTTACCTGGCTTTATTTCTTCACTTGTTTAGACTGTGCCAGCCTCATTGGAATTTAAGTGCCATGGGAGGGCATGCTTATACGTCATTAAGAACATGCAGGATGAGTTTATTCATCTGCTGCCATGGAACATGTTATCCTCCAAACCTGATGGATCAGAACAGCAAACATTTCTTATTCACCACCTCTACAATCAGGAAGGCTAGGCTGGGTGGCTGTGACTCAGATGTATTGTGTATGTGTACCTGTGCGTGGTGTGTTATATGTTATCTGGATATGGATGAATGTGTGTTCACATGTGTGTGCACACATGTGTGTGAGATATCTTCCTCTATATTTATTGCAGCAGGGTCCCAGGGAATTGAATTCACTGATTCTGCTACCTTCTGTTTCTGTCCCTTGAATGTTGGGGTTACAGGTGCTGTAACCTGCACAACTTTTCTATGGGTGCTGGGGATCTGACCTCTGGACCCCCATGCTCACACAGCAAGCATTTTATCCACTGAGCTTGCTCATTTGAAGGCTTGACTGACAGAGGCTGGAGGAGCTTTCAAGCTCTTTGATAAGGCTACTGACCAAAGGCCTCGGTTCCTCACCACTGAGTTCCTCCATAGGGGTATTCTCAACATGTCTGTTTGGAAAATGCTGAGAGACTGTGGAGGAGGGAGGGATGCATACCAAGGTGACAGCAACAGTAACTTCTATAACCTAGTACAGCAAGGTGACAGCCACAGTGACTTTCATGGCCCAGTATCTCCAGTTCTACACCAGCATTTTCTCTTCGTTTTATTTATCAATGACCAGTCACAAGCCAGGCAGAGTGACCCAAGCCTGTAATTCCAGTACTCAGAAGACTGGGTCAGGGGAGCCAGCCTGGGCAACAGAAACATGACAAGATCCTGTCTCAAAATATGCTAATAAAAGGCATTGGAGATGCCAGCTCAGTGGTAGAGCATTGGTTTATACGTATAACCCTGGGTTCAGTTCCTGCCACTGTAAATAAGCAAACAAAACAAAATAAAAATAAACAACAAAAATAAGTCAGGAAATGCAGCCCACCTATAAAGGCAGTGGAATTAGGCTCCACTTTTGTTTTTTTCTTGAAGGGAAGAGCATCAAATAATTTGTGAGTTGTTGTTTGTTTGTTTGTTTTTGCTGTTTGTTTTGAGATAGGATCTCATTAGCTCCACTGGAATTTGCTGTATAGCAAAAGTTGGCCTTGAACTCCTGATCCTCCAAGCTTAGTTTGTGGGGATTTATTTATTTATTTATTTATTTATTTATTTATTTATTTATTTTATGGGTTTTTTTGAGACAACGTCTCCCGGCATCCCCAGCTGGCTTAGAACTCACTATGTAGACCAGGCCGGCCTTGAACTCACAGATATCTGCCTGCCTTCATCTGTGATTAAAGCCGAGTGCCACCATGCCTGGCTATGAGCATCTTTTTAAAACATGAATGCAGGGGCTGGAGACATGATCTACCAGTTAAGAGCACTGACCGCTCTTGCAGAGGACCCGGCTTCTATCCCCAGCACGAACATGGCGGCTGAGAACCGTCTTTAACTCCAGTTCCAGGGGAATCCAACACCCTCTTCTGACCTCAGTGGCATTGCATGACACGGGTGTACAAACCTACAGGCAGACAGTACATTCATACACATATAAAAATTTAAAAAATTAAAACAATAAAACAGTAATGCAGGGGCAGGAGAGATGGCTCAGTGGTTAAGAGCACTAGATATTCTTTTTTTAAAAAATATTTTCCTTTATTTATTTATTTTAATTTTTTATTTATTTTTGTATGTGTGTGAACGTACTGTCTGCATGTAGTTCTGTGCACCCGTGTCGTGCAATGCCGCGGAGGTCAGAAGAGGGTGTCAGATTCCCCTGGAACTGGAGTTCTACTGGAATTGGAGTTACAGACGGTTCTCAGCCACCATGTGGGTGCTGGGGATCGAACCCAGGTCCTCTGCAAGAGCAGTCGGTGCTCTCAACTGCTAGGCTATCTCTCCAGCCCCCAAGAGTACTAGATATTCTTGCAGAGGACCTGGGTTCAATTCCCAGCACCTACATGGCTGCTAACAATCATCTGTAACTCTAGTTCCAGGGGAATTCAATGCCTCTGGGTATTGCACAACATATATGCAGGCAGTACACTCATACACATAAAATAAAAATAAAAATAAAAATAAATAAATGAATGCAGTGGTCAACTCATATTTGTGAAATGGAGTTAGGGTACATCTTTCTGCTTGTTTTATGTTTGTGGAGTTAGGTTCTTACTATGTAATAGTACAGGCTGGTCTCAAACTTAAGGTAATCTGTCTGTCTTAGCCTCCCAGGTGCAGGGATTACAGGTGTGACTCACCATGCCCAGCTGGTTTATATCTTTAAATGATCCCTCTGGCTCTGTGTGAAGCATGATGTGTTGGGAGATGAGAACAAAAGAACAGGACTGGTAATGATGACTGGAGCCAACCCTTACTCTTTTTTGTGCCAAGTACTTCACGGCTGTTAACTCTTCTAGTCATCAGAGCAGCCTTGTGAAGCGTATATCATTCTATTGTTTCCTTTTGTAGATAAGGAGACTACAGTGAGATTAAACTGCAGAGGCGCTGAGGAAAGGCAGCCAGTGGAGTGGATCTGGCGCTAGAGCCAACAGCAGCTCTACCGGAGAGATTATAAAAGCCTCTGCTCCCTAATTCGTGACCCAGCCCTGTAATTCCAACATCTGGCAGATGGATGCACGAGGATCAGGAGTTCAGGGTTAGCCTCAGTTATATAGTTAGTGTGTTGGAGGCCAGTCTTGGCTGTGTGAGACCCTGTCTCAAAACAAACAAACAAACAAACAAACAACACCCACAAATTGAAGGGCTTTGAAAAGTGCTTGCTATGAAAGCATGAGGACCGAAGTTTGGACTCTCATGCATGCTGAGAGCATGTGTCCCCCCCATTGGTACTGTGAGTGGAAACAGCTAGCTGGAACACTGAACTCCAGGTTCAGTGAAAGATCCTGTCTCAAAAATAAGGCAAAGAGGGGCTGGAGAGAGGGCTCCATGGTTAGGAGCACATACTGCTCTTCTAGATGACCTGAACTCGATTCCCAGCACTCACATCCGGTGGCTCATAACCACCTGTAACTCCAGCTCCAGCGGATTCAACACCTCTGGGCTCTGCAGATACTCCTGTGAAGACATCCCCCCCCCAAAAAAAAATAAAAAATAAAATGTATCTTTAAAGAATAAGGCAGAGAGTAATTGAGGAAGACACTCAATACAGATCTGTCTTCCACATATGCACACATGGGTAGGTACACCTGCCAATGCACACATGCACAGCCCCCAACTTCCAAACAAAACTAACAGGAATGCAGTATAAATGGCTGAGGAAAATATCTCAGACAAAAAAGAACAGATGGATAAGTATATACTGTAGGTTGGTAGCTAAAATAGAACATAGTCTGTTTTTTTCAATAATAGAAGTCTATTGTTAGCCAGGTGTGGTGGTACACGCCTTTAATCCTAGCACTTGGGAGGCAGAGGCAGGTGGATCTCTGTGAGTTCAAAACCAGCCTGGTCTACATAGTGAGTTCCAGGACAGCTGGGGCTACAGGGAGACCCTGTCTCAAAAAAAAAAGTATATTGTTATGGTTAAGATAGCACAGGCAGGCGGATCTGTGAGTTCAAGGCCAGCTGGCTCTACAGAGTGAGTTGCAGGCCAGCTGGGGCAAAAAATCTATACAGGGACAATTGTGACAGTATCAATCATTTTTTTGAGACAGGGTCTCCCTGTAGCCCCAGCTGGCCTGCAATTAGACCTGTAGACCAGACTGGCCTCGAACTCACAGAGATCTGCCTGCCTCTGCCTCCAGAGTGCTGAGATCAAAGGTGTGCACCACAACCTACTTAAAGATGGTTCTTAGCCGCCGTGTGGGTGCTGGGAATTGAACCCAGGTCCTCTGCAGGAGCAGTCAGCACTCTCAACCACTGAGCCATTATTCCAGCCCTGACAGTATCAATTCTTTTTGTTGATTTTTTTTTGGGGGGGGAGTGTTTTTGAGACAGAGTCTCCCTGTAGCCCCAGCTGACCCGAAATTCACTATGTAGACCAGGCCAGCCTTGAACACATAGAGATCCACATGCCTCTCCCTCCAGAATGCTGGGATTAAAGGCATGTTCCACTACACCTGGCTTGCTTTCTTATACGGTACAGAACAACCTGCCCGGGGTGGCACTGCCCACATGAGCCGGGCCCCACAGACATGGCCACAGGTCAGTCCAGTGAAGGCAATTTCCCAGTTCAGGCTCTCTCAAACCCGGGTGTGTCAAGTTGACAACTAAAGCTATTCAGCAGAGTCAGGTTCTTAGGAAAAGCAGCAAGTGCTCTGAACTTCTGTGCTGTCTCTCCAGCTTCTTGCTGATCTTAACATTTTTTTCCATGTATTTGGACAAATATGTTTAATCTTTGAACTTTTGAATTTTGATTCTGAATTTACTATGGAATTAGGAAGGGATTAAATTGTGTTTTCTCTTCATTTCTTTCTTCCTTCTCTCCTTCCTTCCTTCACTTCTTTTTTCATTTTTGGAGACATATGTCTTGCTATAGAGTCCAGGCTAGCCTTGAATTTACTATACAGCCCAAGCTACAAACTGATCTTTTCCTGAATCTCTGTTATTTCTATGAGAAATCTTATTTTCCTAATATAACAATTGAATTATATCAAAATATCGGGCTGGAGAGATAGCTCAGTGGTTAAGAGCACTGACTGCTCTTGCAGAGGACCCAGGTTTGATTCCCAGCATCCACATGGCGGCTAAGAACCAAAAAACAAAACAAAACAACACAAAACAAAACAAAACAAAAATCCTTAGTAGCTGGTTGTGGTGGCACACACCCTTAATCCCAGCACTCTGGAGATAGAGGCACGCAGATCTACTTGAGATTATGATCAGCCTGGTCTAAATAGTCATTTCCAGGCCACGTCGGGCTACAGGGAGACCCCATCTCAAAAAAACAAAACAAGGGGCTAGAGAGATGGCTTAGCAGTTAAGAGCACTGGCTGCTCTTGCAGAGGATTCTGGTTTGGTTCTAGCACTCACATGCAGCTAACAACCATTTATAACTGCAGATCCAAGAGATTCAGTGCCCTCCTGTCCCCTCTGTGACATCACATATGTGTGCACTCACACACATCAGGCAAAACACTCATACACTTCAAAATAAATAAGTTAAAAACAAATAGCCTTAATGAAAAAAATACATCACTATAGCTAGTTATAAGTTATATTTAAATAAAATCAGTGTATAAATGATTTAGGCTTTCCATCGTATAGCTTTGATTATTCTACTATATGAAAAAGAATTAGTTGTCATGCTGGAGGGCTTTAGTGTCAACTTGACACACCTGGGTTGAGGGAATTTCAGTTGGGGAATTGGCTCGATAGGACTGGCCTGTGGAGTATGGTCTTGATTGTTGACCGATGTGGGAGGGCCCAGCCCATCGTGTGTGGTTGCAACCCCTGGGCAGGTTGTTGTGCATTATATCAGATGGTAGGTTGAGCATGGGCCAGGGCGGGGAGCAAGCCAGTAAGCAGCATTCCTCCATGGCCTGTGCTTCCGCTCCTGCTTCCAGGTTCCTGCTCTGAGTTCCTACCTTGGGCTCCCTCAGTGATGAACTGTGACCCAGGAGATGTGAGCTGAATAAACCCTTTCCTCCCTAAGTTGGTAGTGGTCACTATGTTTTGTCACAGCAATTAAAGACAAACTAGGGGCTGGAGAGATGGCCTAGCGGTTGAGAGCGCTGACCGCTCTTACAGAGGACCCGGGTTCGATCCCCAGCACCCACATGGCGGCTGAGAACCGTCTGAAACTCCAACTCCAGGAGAACTCCAGTTCCAGGGGAATCCGACACCCTCTTCTGACCTCCGCGGCATTGCACGACACGGGTGCACAAACCTACATGCAGACAGCACACTCATCCACATACAAAAATAAATAAAATTAAATTAAAAATTATTATTTATTCATTTATTCTTTCATTCATTTTCTATTTAATTTTTATTTACTTATTTCTTTATTTTTCCTGTTTCTTTATTGTTAGGTTGTTATTTTCTTTTTTATTGAAGAATACTAAATGAAAATAATAAATAAAAAAGAATAAATTAAAATGTCTTGTGTTAGTTATATATTTGTTTATTTATGTATGGTGTTTTTTTCTATTGTTGTTTTTGTATTATCCAGGGTTGTGGGTGGAAGGAAGAACAAGGCCTATGCTTTGGTTCAGTTGGAAAGAAGAGTGCTGTGGTGTGGATTTTTTATTTTTATTTTTTTAGCCATATTACCCAGGTTGGGAGATATTTAAATGGTCCTAGGTTTGTTTCCTTTGGACAGAATTGGGAGCCAAATATTTTTCCAATGTGACCCAAAGGAGGCAGCCCTCTTGAAGTAGGCAGGGAAAAGGGGAGTATGCCTGGGAGATGGGATGGAGGCTGAGCATCTACAAAATCAGTCCTGACAAGCAGAGTAGGAAGCAGAATAGACAGGGTCAATCCTTGAGACCAAGGCGCATAGGTTCCTAGAGTTTCATGGTTAATCCAAGGAACCAACCAACTTCCTTCTCTATCCAAAACTGGAGTCTGGAGCAATTTCACGTATTAGGAAGCGTTCTGTGGGCTTAAAATTTTCCCACAAACACCTCGGTTTTCAGCAGCCTGACTTCAAGAATTAGCACAGTCCGAAGAAGTTCAGGACTATGTAGGCCCGAAACAGCACCCACACACTGAAGATCACTGAGAACTCCAATCCCTTGACATAGGCAGTAAAATGATGTACGTACCATCCTCCTCAAATATTGCCCTGTGGTCCATGGACCCAAATTTCATGCTGGTGTTGTTTCCCCTTTCCTGGTGAATGAAGTCGGAAGAATGAAAAGAAAAAAATCTCGCCCCAGAAATATCCACCTGTCCTTCCCGGTTTTATTTTATTTTTCTTTTTTTATCTATTTGATTATTTATTCCTTTATATATTTTTGGATTTCTACATTCTATCTTTATTTAAGTTTATGGGTAGTTCCATGCTGAGCTGGTTTCCTCTTTCCTAGATCTATAAGACAGAGAAAAATAAATTATTTTCCCAGNATTTATAGGTAGTAAGCACTTGACATGAAAAACTATATATTTACTGAAGGCAAGTCAGGTACATTGGGGTTAGTTGGGGAAACAGAAGATGTGAATTTGGGCTGAGCTCCAATTTTAGTTCGTACGTGATTACTAATTCAGAAAAATCCAGATAGCTAAGACTCTACATTTTCTGTTTGGGTCATAAACCCAGAATAGACTTTGGGATTTTGTATTTAGGGCATGGCAATTCTCTGTAAAAATTGGCCCTTTCAAAGTTCAACCAAAACTATAGTCCTGTTACAAACTTGAATACAGGGCTGGAGGGATGGCCTAGCGGTTAAGAGCGCCGAACGCTCTTGCAGAGGACCCGGGTTCGATCCCCAGCACCCACATGGCGGCTGAGAACCGCCTGTGACTCCAGTTCCAGGAGAACTCCAGTTCCAGGGGAATCCGAGACCCTCTTCTGACCTCCGCGGCATCGCACGACACGGGTGCGCAGACCTGCATGCAGACAATGCATTCATACACATAAAAATAAATAAATAAAAAAATTAAAAAAAAATACAAACTTGAATACAGTAAAAGGTCAGAAAGAAGAACTAAGCTTGTGAGTGACTAATTCCCCTTCTGTAAAAAAAAGAGAAGAGGACTGGATGTGGTGGCTTATGGCTGTGACCCCAGCATTTTCCAGTCGGAAGCAGGAAGATTGCTGGCAGTTCACAGTCAGCCTGGGCTATGTAGTAAGTTCTAGATCAGCCTGAATCAAAGGGCTATACAATGTGATTCTGTCTCAAAAAAGAGGTGGGGGGGGCTATACTGAAGAGAGGCAAACATTTCCTTTTGTAGTTTGGATGTCCCCTTTCCTGGAGCTGATTTCAAATGGGACACAGGTTAAGCTCTGGGACCCTGAACTAGTATCTTCCCCAGTTAGCTTGAAGTGACACCCTCTATCATTTAGAATGGATGAAACTTCACATTGTTTGTGCCATGTATCAGGCTTGGATTCTCTCAGACTCATTGCAAGGTAGAAGATATTATGAAAATAAAAAAAAGAAGATATTGGGCTGGAGAGATGGCCTAGCGGTTAAGAGCACCAATCGCTCTTACAGAGGACCCGGGTTTGATCCCCAGCACCCACATGGCGGCCAAGAGCCATCTGAAACTCCAATTCCAGGAGAACTCCAGTTCCAGGGGAATCCGAGACCCTCTTCTGACCTCCGCAGCATTGCACGACATGGGTGCACAAACCTGCATGCAGACAGTACATTGATATACATATGGAAATAAATAAAATTTAAAAAAAAGAAGATATTATGTCAGATTCAAAATGAGGGAAAATGGGTATGTAGCTCAGTGATAGAGTATTGACCTAGCGTGCATGAAGCTTAGCAACATGAAAAAGGAAAGTTAAAAATCAGCCAGCCAGTTAGTAGACTGCTTATGTAGCAAGCATGAAGCCCTGGGTTCAATACTCAATACTGCATAAACAAAATAAAACAAAAACAAAACACGAAACCGGTCACAATGGCACACACCTGTAATCAGAGTATTGGGAGGTGGAGGCCTGAAGCTCAGAAGCTTAAGGTCATCCTCAGCTACACAGCAAGTAGGAGGCAAGCCTGGGCTACAGGAAACTATCTCAAACCCCCTTTCCAAATAGGGAGAGACACTCAGGAGACCTTACCTCTCTCTAAGGATCCATAGGCAGTTAATAAGAAAGGGAGAGGCATTTTCATCCATGGTGTAGGCCAGGTAAGGTGCCTGTGAATAACCTCTCATTCACGTTCCTGTAAACAACCCTAATGAAACTCATTGGGTCACTTCTTCCCCCAAAGGAAGACATATGACAGTAGAAAGGAGACTGGTTGGCAAGAGGAGAGGGATCAGTGGAAGTGGGAGAGGGACATGAGAGAGCAATGGGGGGTACTGAAATGCATGATACACATATATGACAATTTCGTAGTGAAGCCCTTGTTATGTATAACTAATATACACTAATGGAAACAATTTATTAAAAAGAATGCAGCCAGGCATGATGGCACACCTTTAATCCCAGCACTCAGGAGGCAGAGGCACTCGGATCTCTGAGTTCAAGGCCAGCCTGGTCTACATAGTGAGCTCCAGGCCAGCTGGGACTAAAGGGAGACCCTGTCTCAAGAAGGACTCATCTGACTGATTCCTCTTGTCTTTTCTCCAATTCTTAAGGGGGTAGAGGATACAAAAGGAAGTCTTTTTCATGCTGTAGGTACACAGATTTGTATGTTTATTATGATTTTTTGACAGATGATAGAGTGTGTTATCTTAACAAACTTGGTATATTAAGATAATTTTCTGACAGATGGAAGCAAAGTCTCTTGAAAAATATCTTTTTCTTTCTTTTTTTTCTTTTTAAAAGTATCTTTTTCTTATTCCATAAAAAGCTTTGCTTGGACTATTGGTTACTCTGCCTATTCTATTTATTTATTATTTTTTTATGTGTATGAGTATACTGTCTGCATGTAGGTTGTCATGCAATGCCTCGGAGGTCAGAAGAGGGCATCGGATTACCCCAGAACTGGAGTTAAAGATGGTTCTTAGCCACCATGTGGGTGCTGGGAATTGAACCCTGGTCCTCTGCAAGACCAGTTGGTGCTCTTAACCGTTGAGCCATCTCTCCAGCCCTACTCTGCCTATTTTAAAACACAAGATAAAAAACGCTTTAAGAAGTCGGGCATAGGGCTGGAGAGATGGCCTAGTGGTTAAGAGCGCTGACCACTCTTGCAGAAGACCCGGGTTTGATCCCCAGCACCCACATGGCGGCTAAGAACCGTCTGTAACTCCAATTCCAGGAGAACTCTAGTCCCAGGGGAATCCGAGACCTTCTTCTGACCTCCGCGGCTTTGCATGACACAGGTGTGCAGACCTACACGCAAACAGTACATTCATACACATAAATAAATAAAATTAAAAAAATAATAAAAAAAAAGAAGTCGGGCATGGTGGCACCACGCCTTTAATCCCAGCACTCACTAGGGAAGGAGAGGCAGGTGGATCTCTGTGAGTTCAAGGCCAGCCTGGTCTACATAGTGAGTTCCAGGACAGTTGGGGCTACAGGGAGACCCTGTCTCAAAAAGACCAAAAAAAAAAAAAAAAAAGGTTTAATAGCATACTTTTATGCTGGGCACGTTCATACATGCCTATAATCCCAGCATTTGGGAGCCAGAGGCAGAAGGACCAGGAGTTCAAGGATATCCTCAACTATGAAGTGAGTGCAGTGCCAGCCTGGGCTAGAAAAGAGTTTGCCTCAAGAAACAAAAATCATCACAGCACTTAGAGCAGGAGTGAGGGGACCTTTGTGAGTTCCAGGCTGGCGAGGGACATAGCGAGATCCTGTCTCAGAAGCAAAACAAACAAACAAACAAACAAACAAACAAACA
>VZQC01012192.1:78393-176100 GCA_009823505.1 Rhizomys pruinosus
TTTTTTGTCTTTTTTGAGATAGGGTCTCCTATAGCCCCAGCTGCCTTGGAACTCACTATGTAGACCAGGCTGGCCTTGAACTCACAGAGATCCACCTGCCTCTGCCTCCCAAGTGGTAGGATTAAAGGCACATGCCACCATGCCTACATTTTGATTCTTTACTGCCTTTTTCCTTATATGGCTTAAAATTTTTTTGTGACTTTTTGATTTATTTATGTAAGTGTACTTGTGCTGTGCATGCCTGTAGAGATCAGAAGAAGGTGACAGTCTCCTGGATTGGAGTTACAGATGGTTGTTAGTGACCACATAGGTGTTGGGAACCTAAGCAAGACTTCTCCAAGAACACCAGTGCTCTTAAGTTCTTAGCCAGCTCTCTAGCCCCCTCTTACATGACTTTTGCATATTTTTTCATCTGCCTTGGTTCATTTTCCTTTTCTCTCTTCATCTCTTCTCCCCTTCTCTTCCCTTCTCTCTGCTCATCCTCCCTCCGCCCTCCACCCCCCACCTCACCTTCTTTCTGTGAGTCAAGGTTTCACATAGCCCTGGGATGGCCCAAAACTCTCTAGTTGGGCTCAGACTCTCACAGAGATCTGCCTGCTTCTGACACCGAGCTTCTTATCTCCCTTTCTTTAAGCTCATTCCTATACTTCTGTCAAATCTCAGCTTTCATGCATTCATCACATATTCAGCCCAGGTAGCTGTACAAGTCTATGTTGAGAGGGTCCCTGAGCTTGGCTTAACACTCTGCTGACACACTTTAAATTCTTAGTCATTTTCGAATGAGGAACTTTGCTGTTTTTTACTTTGCTCTGGGTTCTCCATTTATGTCTATTGCACACCACTGCCTATTCTGAGTAGAGAATGGAAGAAGAAAAAAAAAAAAAGATGTGGCTCATTCAGATTAGTGAAAGAGGTAGAAAAGAACCAGAAAAAAAGGCAAAATTATAATTCAGGTAAATGCTATTAATATGAAGGACAGCTATCATATAGGAATTTGGCTTAGTCAGGGAAGTGGTCTTAACATCTCATCCACATGGGTCTTGAACAGGTGGGTATCCCCCCAATTGGCACATCCCCCCTCCACATTCTCTTCTGCCCACTGCTGGTAAGTAGCTAGAACTACAGGCCTATAACACTGTCTGCCCTTAATATTTTCGAATGAAAAGGTTTGCTTTTTTAAATATCCTTCATCCCTTTCTGTAATACTTCAGGTTGAACCTAGGTAGGGCCTTATGGATGCCAGGCAAGTGCTCTACTACTGAGGAAATGCCGAGGAGGATCCAAGGATGACATCACGCTTCTCTCCATTACACTCCTCCCTACCCCTGTCCAAGGTCTGGGATTACAGGTTTGTATCACTGTGTCATTTTTTAGGTAGAGTTGGGGATTGACCCCAGCTGTGGTCATGCTAGGCAGGTACCACTCTCCCAATGAGCTATATTCTTGGCCCTTCCACAGCCCCCTAGCCTTTTGTGTGTATGTGCATGTGAGGTATATGTATGTGTGTACATACACATGTGTGCACAATGCATGTACTTGGAGGCCAGAGAAAGGCATCGGGTGTTTTCTATCACTCCATCTTGTCTCTTTGAGGCAGGGTTTTTGAGTGAGCCTGATCAGCCAGCCCCAAGGACCCTCCTGTCTCGCCTCCCCAAGTGCTGGGATTACTGGAGATTTGTTTGTTTGTTTGTTTTGAATGTGGTTGCTTAGGATTGAACTAAGGTCTTTACTTTACTTTAGGACAGAGTCATCTCCCTAGCCCCTCCCTAGATCTTTTAAACTTTTTGAGACAGGGCCTCACTAAATTGCCAAGGCTGAGCATAATAAACGCAGTCTGTAGCCCAGGGTGGTTTGAACTTGAGAACTTCCTGCTGTAAAATTACAGGCCTGTGCCGCCAGGCCCGAAGTGGCCTACATTTAAAATGAATTTGGTACTATGAATTTTCCTTTTTTTCTCTCTCCTATTTTATTTTTTATTTATTTTAATTTATTAATTAATTAATTAATTTTCTATGTGTATGAATGTACTATCTGCATGTAGGTCTGTGCACCCATATCGTGCAATGCCGCGGAGGTCAGAAGAGGGTGTCGGATTCCCCCGGAACTGGAGTTCTCCTGGAATTGGAGTTAAAGACTGTTCTCAGCCGCCATGTGGGTGCCAGGGATCGAACCCAGATCCTCTGCAAGAACAGTCGGTGCTCTTAACCGCTAGGCCATCTCCCCAGCGCCCTCTCTCCTATTTTAATAACTCAAGTTGGCTTGGACTCACTATGTAGTCCAAACTGGCCTTATACTCTTGATGCCTCCTGCATCAGGTTCTGGGGTGCTAGGATTACAGGGGTGAGCCACCACACTCAGTTGCAAAAATTTTTTTTTTTCAAATAAACTCGATAAAAAGTTGCCTCACCAGGGTTTTGAAAGATTATCTGGATGTTTCCCTTCAGTATGGATTTGAGGGGAAGGGATTAAAGAGATTAGGTTAGGAGACAACAGGTATAATATGGAGGAGGGCTTGAATTAATAGCCTGCCTTTAGCAACCTTCACTGTTAGGCACTTCTATTAGTCACTGGCAACGTGATGTGAAGAGGTGACAGAATTCCTTTCTGGAATTTATAAAGAAGGGAGGATCAATGTACTGTGTCTGAGCAGAAGGGGGGAGCCCTCCTCATCTCCATTTCAGCCTTTTCATAAATGCAGCAATCCACAGACTAGAGAAATGTTTGCAAAGGTTCTGAAAACTTACGTCTCTAAGGGAATATTTTCTCTGAAAAAATTTCCATTGTACTTTTATTTTAGTACTGATTTTTCTTACTTTGTTCTTTGATTGCCTTCTCCCCCCCAAAAATAAAAGTTTGCTGGGCATGGTGGACAACGCCTTTAATCCCAGCAGGGGTAGGTGGATCTCTGAGAGTTCAAGGCCAGTCCCATCTACATAGGGAGTTCCAGGCCAGCTGGGACTACAAGGAGACCCTGTTTCAAAAAGACAACAAACAAACAAACAAACAACAACTTGATGCTAAATACAAAGGAATGGCTCCTAAGAGGCCTTATGTAGATGACATTGAACTTTGTTTTTCTTTTTTTGAGACTGAGTCTCCCAGCTGGCTTTGATCTCACAGAGATCTTCCTACTTCTTCCTCCAGAGTACTGGGATTAAAGATGGTCTTCCCCGGCTCCTCCCAAGCGGGACCCTGAATTTCTGATCCTTTTAGGATTACAAACATACATCGCCATGGCCAGTTTCTGCATGCTCTTTCTGAAAATCAGTCATTGTTATTTTACTTTTGACTTTTCACTAGTTCCCTTCTACCTAGAGGAAAACACTCATCAATGGAAAAGCTATTTACAGTGGCCTCAAGGCATACTAGGACTTTTCACTTGGAAAGGAATTCTACAAAACCCTCTTAACTTGAAAAGCAGTGGTTACAAATAGGTAAAATATTATATATGCAGCAAATTGCTAGTCCTTTTATTCTGTCCCAGATGCTGCAATAGAATATATATATATATATTCTTGCTCACGTCATCGAAACTTGTTTAAACCCCTGTCTTAGCATAAGAGTTTGGACTATGCATCAGTAAGATTCTTTCATCTCAAATTCCATGGTTCTATGATTACGTGGGTGGAAATGGGCCATTCTGTCGATTTCCTAGTCTCTAGGAGCGAAGAAACTAGCGTTTGGGTGTGGGACTAACTCGATGGAGAATTATCCGCGTAGAGGTGGGCCGCTTCCCCATTACCAGGTTTTGGACTGTAGGTGCGTTTGGAAATTTTCCAAGAGAATTCTCCCCTCGTTCTTTAAGCTGGTGTGACGGTTCTCCTGCAGTTTTGGAATGAGGGAGCGGGAAGGGCCTATTTTACACTGAGATTGTTTGACAAAACATTTTCCCTTTCCTTGGTTTTGGGCTCTGAAGCTGCCAAGAATCAGATTCTAAAGGGGTTGGAGGGGGAATGACGCTTGCGGGACCCGGGCAGGCCTGTAAAACCCTGCGTCAGCATTTGAGCCCTTTCCTTGGTGTTAGGCTCTCTCCTCCAGTGTGTGTTTTTGGCGGAGCCGGGCGAGAGTCGGGCCCGGCACTGCAGAGGAGGGTTCACGGATGCCGTGTGCACGGGCCGGGTGGCGTGAGAGAGCTCCTGGCTGGAACCGCGCGGGCCGCGGGGCGGGCAGCTAGCGTCAAGGGCGCGGCTGCGGGCGGACCCCGGGGAGGGGCTTCGCCCAGGCGCCGCGGCCGGAGCAGAGCCGGGCGCACGGCGCGGCCGGGCGGGCGGTGGCGCTGCAGAGGCGGCGGCCCAGCAGGCGGGAGCGGAGGAGGGGCCCGCGATCCGGGCTGCCTGTGGCAGCTGCCCGGGTGACGACTGCCGGCTGCGCGGCGCCCTGAGGAGACTGAGCGTGGGCCCCGGCGTCGCGGCCTGGCGGGTGGTCTTACGCGTCGCCTCTCAGCCCCGCCGCTGAGGAATGGGCCCTAACCGCCGCGGGTCCCGCATCCCGCGCCGCCCGTAGGCCCCAGTCCGGGCCGGCGCGTCACCGCCCCTCGCCCCAGTCCAGCCGTCCCCACCCTAGATCCCCGGGAAGGAAGATGAGGGAGACGGGCCCGGCGCTTGGCAGCCAGAGCAGCAGCAGCAGCAGCAGTCGGGGGAGGGTGTTTCGCCGTTTCCTCTCAGCCGCCAGGACAAGATGGCAGCGGCAGCGGAGAGGGGCTGAGCCCCGGCTGGGTGGTGCCGCCTGCTGAAGCGCTTGGCTCCCGGTCCCCGGAACGGCCCCCGCGACCCACCCCGGACATGCTCAGGGCTGCGGCCGCCCGAAGCGGGGAGAGCGCGGGCCTCTAGGAAGGTAAGGCCGCCGGGCCGGGGCGTCCACCCGCGGGGTGGGCAGCTCTGGGCGGCGCGGGCCTGGAGGACGACCGACCCCTCAGTGGGGCCCGCCCGATCGCTCCGAGTGCTTGCGCTCCGGGTCCGCCCAGCTCTGGAGGACAGCCCGGGCCAAGGCGGCTTCCCGGAGGGCGGCGACACGCCAGGCCCGAGGCGGCCGGGAGCGGGGGCCGCGCGCGTTTCGGCGCGTGTTTCCGCGCGCGCTGGCGCAGCCTCCGGGAAGCCTCCTTGGCGGCGCAGGGCGGTCCGGGCCTCCCCCTCCGGCAAGGTTGCGCAACGACTGTTCCCAGCAACCGAAGTTTCGTTGGGTCCCGCAGGGGCCCTCTGTGCCTTCCGCCGCGCTAGGCCGTCACTACGGAGACCCGGTTCTTTTCATTAATGGGAAACAAACACACGCGCACGCATGCCACCCGAGCGGCCTGGTGGCCCCGTCACTGGCGTCGCGGGGCGGCGGGTTTGAAGGGTGTCAACTCGGGGACGTGCGTGCGTGTGATTGTTAGGGAGGAGAAATGTGAGCCTCGGCTCCGCGTCCCCAGCGGCGGCGGGAGGAAGGCGTGGCGGCCGCGCGGCGGGGCTGTTGCCGGCTTCTCTCGTTACGCTGGCCTGGCGGTGGCGGTGGCGGCGGCGGTGGCGGCGGCGGCTGCGGCCAGGCTTCCCTTCGCGCTCCGGGAGGAGTCGGCAGAAAGGACTCTGGACGAGAATGTCAGTGTTCCTGGCTGGGGGGAGAGGGCTGTTGTAACATGGTATGTGGATGTTTCCCAATCTTATCTCTGCTTGAGGAATGGAGCTGGAAGGGTGTGTGCGTAAATTACCTTGGACCTGTTAGAGAGTAGTCACAACATGTTCAGTCCTTGAACCGTGTTTTCACAACCTCTCGCTGACATGTTAGGGAATTTATTTTTCCACCTGTCAGTTCGCTGCTTATATGGAGCTTCTTCTATTAGCAGCAGCAGCAGCAGCGCCAGCGGGAGTTTTTCAGATTTCACATTATCTGCCAACCGGGGAAAACTCATAGTTGCTTTTTTTTGTCAACTTTATATTGGTGTCTCGTACAGGGGTGGAAAAGTTAGCTGGTAAACTAGTCTGCGCTTCTCAGTTGTTTGGAGGTTGGATGATGGTTTTTATTTTTCTGTTTTTTACTTTAGTTCCCCCCCCCTTTAGAACTTACAACCTGTCAAAGTCGTTCAGTTTCACTTAATTTCAAGGTTTTAATGCTGAGTGTTTGAAAAATTTTAAAGAAGTTCTCTCTGTTTATGGAAACATTTCTTCTGGATTGGCCTTTTGTTATTGTTTATCAAGAAAATTATTTTAGTGCTTCATTCACATTTAATATTTCAGAAACTGAGCAAGTCTCACCATATGTTTGATAAGTCTGGATTCTGCTTGTGTTTGCAAGTGCAGTGCTAATTTTATACAGTGAGCAACGATAAGGTTTAGATAGGTCATGATTAAGCTTAGTGTTTTAAGTAAACAAAGTATGATTGACCTTTTTAAAATTCTTTTATGCCTTCATGCCTTACCAGTAATTGAAATTAAACCAACTCAAGTTCTTTATTTTTAAATCAACAGGATATTTCTTGGTATGTTTATGGCTGCATTCAGAAAACATAGTAAGACCTTATGTGTGAAATTTCATGCTTAACCTGTATGAGGCTTATTTTTCTTTATTTTAAGTTCTTTTAAAAATATTTTTTAAATTTTATTTATTTTTTATGTGTATGAATGTACTGTCTGCATGTAGGTTTGTGCACCCGTGTTGTGCAGTGCCGCGGAGGTCAGAAGAGGGTGTCAGATTCCCCTGGAACTGGAGTTCTCCTGGAACTGGAGTTACAGACGGTTCTCAGCCACCATGTGGGTGCTGGGGATCGAACCCGGATCCTCTGCAAGAGCAGTCGGTGCTCTTAACCGATAGGCTATCTTTCCAGCCCTATTTTAAGTTTTTTTACAGCAGAGATGCACAGAAATATCTGATTTTTTTTAAATACTTGGGCATTTTATATTTTATTCCATTACTTTTTTTTTTTTTTTGGTAAGAATTCTTTAGGCTTGCCTTTCCACTTAAAGAAATATATTTTTGAAGAAAAACTATTTTAGAGAGATGGGGGGGGGGAAGCTGTTTTAAACAGGTAAGAGAAGCTTGAAGTCTAGAACAGAACTGGCCATTAAAATGTTTCAAATTTATATTTGGACATTGCTGACTACAGAGCTAAACGTACATATTAGGCAAGCAGATCATACCACGGTGAGACAGTCTTAGCTTATTGTCATAATACCTTTTCCATTGAACTAGTCATTATCTTGTTTATAAACCAGTCATTGGCTTCTGGGCCAGGGGTTTTTTTACAGTCACTTTAAAGTAGATGGTGTCTATGAGACAATTCTTGTAAACATGTTTGAAAAGAAGCTGTAGATCATGCTGTTGTAATTTTTTGGTTGTTATGTCATAGGATGCCATAAAGTAAAGTTACAAATTACAGACATAGGTTGTTATAGCAAGTATAGCATTTGACATGTAGATGTCTGTTTAACGCAAAGTTCTCAATGCTTTTTTTCTTGCAACTTAAAAAATCAACAGCTATCAAATGACCCTCATGATTGAATTTTGATTTTCTTTTTTTTTTTTTAATTTTATTTATTTTTATATGTGTACGAATGTACTGTCTCCATGTAGGTCTGTGCACCTGTGTCGTGCAATGCCGTGGAGGTCAGAAGCGGGTGTTGGATTCCTCTGGTACTGGAGTTCTCCTGGAACTGGAGTTACAGACGGTTCTCAGCCGCCATGTGGGTGCTGGGGATCGAACCCATGTCCTCTGCAAGAGCAGTCGGTGCTCTTAACTGCTAGGCCATCTCTCCAGCCTGAATTTTGATTTTCAATATTTGCCAAATGAATACTGAAGACATAGGGAGAAGAGGAAGGAGAAAATGTAAATTTCACAATGTGGAATTGTTTCTCAAACATTCATTAAATTGAATGCATGTTTCCATATATATTTTTGTGAGGTGGGAGGAGGTAACTTTTTACTACAGTTCTCAGTGCAGCAGTACATCTAGTATGATAAGGTAGATGAGAATTGCATCATTGGCTAAGTCAAAGGCATAGAAATGTAGTTTCCATTGCAAGTTCACCTGAGTTTGGATGTGAAAAGATGTAACAGCAATATTTAAATTTCAGGATGCTCTAAGAACTTTGAAATTCTCTTTCCTAAAAATGTCTTTCCAAGCATGTTTGGCAGAGTGCATGAGCTCTGGTGGGGTGGGGGGTTGGGGGGGGACACAGGTCTAGATTTGATAAAAAAAATATATATATATAAATAAATAAATTTTAAAAAGTCTTTCCAGAAGTTCTTACTGCCTTGTAGTTATTACAGAACACAGGCTCACTCAATATATGATTATAATTTTGCTGCCAAAATAAATATTCTTGTTGTGAAATTTGTGGGTTGCAGCTGTTCTAATTTCTTAATGTCCAGAGTTCAGACTTAAACAATGTTGAAGATTTAAATTTGAGGCTACTTGGGAGGGCCAACTGCTAGAACTCTGAAATAAGGGAGGAATCTAATTGGGGTGTACTGAGATGTAGTATTTCTCTCTATGGAACAGAAAACTTTCACAAAAGACTTAGGGTCAACTTTTGTATATGATGTAAATGTAAGATTAAAGGAATTATCTTTTTAAATTTTTCTTTATTATTTTATGTGTATGAGTGTAGTGTCTGCAATGTAGGTAGGTGCACCCATGTCATGCAGTGCCTTGGAGGTCAGAAGAAGGTGTCGGATTCCCCTGGAACTGGAGTTAAAGACAGTTCTTAGCTGCCATGCGGGTGCTGGGAATCAAACCTGGGTCCTCTGCAAAAGCAGCCGGTGCTCTTAACTGCTGAGCCATCTCTCCAGCGCCTAAAGGAACTTTCTTAAATGTTCTCACTGGTTCTGTATTTATCAACTGAGAAGTCCTAACCTGCCTTAGTACCTTTAAGACTCTTAATTTAAACTTGAAGAAGGATATATATTTTGAGCAGAAGTTTTGAATAGAGTTCTGTATGGCTAACTTAGGGGAATGTAGTTCATTTCTTTCATTTGGCTTGGCATAATTGAGTAGTTTGGTATACTTTATGGCTCTGTGATAATTGCTCTTTGGGGTCTTAGTCACACTGTAGGATCTAGGGAGAATAGATATTTGTATGGAGGGATGTATGTTATACATTGTATATTGCATGCATGATGTATGTTGCATTGTCTTTGTCAAAGTGGACCTTTCTTGGAGGGGGAGTGAGAAAGGGTCTCCCTGTAGCCAGCCCCAGCTGGCCTGGAACTTGCTTTGTAGATCAGGCTGGCCTTGAACTCACGGAGATCCACCTGCCTCTGCCTTCCAGTGCTGGGATTAAAGGCGTGTGCCACCACACCCTGCTGACCTTGTAGTTTTTAGCAGACCAGGCAGGCCCTCTGGGTTGATACTAACAAAGGCTCTGTGCTGAGATACCAGTGCTGTGCTGCAGACCTAGGGACCTCTTGTTCCTACTGCTATGGGAGTTAAAAGAACCTAAGAACCAAATGAATGTTGATAACTGTATTCTTTTTTTCGTTCCTACTCTCATTCCAATTACCTCAATTTCTCTCTGGCAACCGAAGAACCACCCCCACTGAGATGAGGTGGTTCCAAAGTAGGAAAAGGTTCCTGTTGGTCTGCCCTTACAGTGAATGAATAATTGTATTTTTAGAGTGGCTTTTGTTTTAGCCATTTATTTTATTTTATTTTTATTTTTTTATTTTATTTATTTATTTTTTTTATTTTTTAGCCATTTTAACTTTTTTTTTTTTGGTCTTTTTTTGAGACAGGGTCTTCATTTTAGTCCCAGCTGGCCTAGAGCTCGCTGTGTAGACCGGGCTGGCCTTGAACTGAGACAGGGTCTTCATTTAGTCCCAGCTGGCCTAGAGCTTGCTATGTAGACCAGGCTGGCCTTGAACTCACAGAGATCCTCCTGCCTCTGTCCCCTGGGTGCTGGGGTTAAAGGTGTGCACTGCCATGCCTTGCTTTTTTTTTTTAAAGATAGGAATTTACTATGTAGCCCTGGCTGGCCTGGAGCTTGCTATGTAGAATAAGCTGGCCATAAACTCAGATTTGCCTGCCTCTGCCTCTGCCTCCCAAGTACTGGGATTAAAGGTTATGCTACCACTCCCAACTTTTTTTTTTTTAATAATCTTAAAGGTATTGTGGGCCCCTCATGTTTGATCCCTAACACTGGATAAAAACTTAGATGTGTTGGTACTTATATGTAATCCCAGAGTGGGACACATGAGACCCTGTCCCGTCCGTCCCCTGCCCCCCCCCCAGGGTCTCCCTGTAGCCCCAGCTGTCCTGAAACTCACTATGTAGACCAGGCTGGTCTTGAACTCACAGAGATCTACCTGCTTCTGTCTCCTGAGTGCTGGTATCAAAGGCGTGCACCACCATGCCTGGCTCCAGACCGTGTTTTTTTTTTTCCCCTCCTCTTTTTGAGACAGGGTCTCCCTGTAACCTCACAAGTCCTAGAACTCACTGTGTAGACCAGGCTGGCCTTGAACTCAAAGAGATCTGCCTGCCTTTGCCTTCCAAGTGTTGGGAGGCTCAACAGAGGTTGTTTGACAGAGAGAAAAAAATTCAAGCATAGCCTTCTTCTCTCCTCCAAGGTCCCTGCCTGACATGGTAGCTCTTATACTTATGCAGGAAACACATTCAAACACACACACACACACACACACACACACACACACAAATAAAAATTAAACAGTAAAAGAGGACTAGGTATATAGCTCATTGGTAGAGTTCTAGTCAAGTGCAAATCTATAAAAGAAGTCTCCTTAATAGATAAAACTAAGGTATACATTGAAATTGTATAAAATCCACATTTCCAGCTGGACTTGGTGGCACATGCCTTTAGTCCCAGCACTGAAGCAGAAGCAAGCAAATATCTCTGAGACTGAGGCCGGTCCAGTCTACATAGGGAGTTCCAAGCCAGCTGGGGATACAGGTAGACCCCATCTCAAAAAGATTAAAAAAAAAAAAAAAGCTGGGCATGGTGGCATATGCCTTTAATCCCAGCACTTGGGAGACAGAGGCAGGGGGATCTCTGTGAGTTCAAGGCCAGCTTGGTCTACATAGTGAGTTCCAGGACAGCTCCGGCTAAAGGGAGACCCTGTCAAGATGACCAAAACAACAGCAAGCAAAACAAAGTCACCCAAACCAGGCCCCCTGATATCTGTCACAGAGGTAACCTTCTAAGAGAAACATTTATTTATGTTTTTTGTCTGTGCTGAAATGAACCCAAGATCTCACATAGTAAGCAGCATGCTTTCTTTTTTTAATATTTATTTATTTTTTATGTGTATGAATGTATTGTCTGCATGTAGATCTGTGCACCCGTGTCGTGCAAGGCCGAGGAGGTCGGAAGAGGACGTCGGATTCCCCTGGGACTGGAGTCAAAGACAGTTCTCAGCCGCCATGTGGGGGCTGGGAATCGAACCCAGGTCCTCCGCAAGAGCAGTCGGCGCTCTCAACTGCTAGGCCATCTCTCCAGCCCAGCAGCATGCTTTCTATCATTGAATTGTACCCTGATTCAGTTCTCTCTCCTGTTTTTATTTTTGTGTGAATGTGCCTGGATGTATGTAAGTGTACCATGTGTGCACAGTGCCCATGGAAGCCAGAGGATGGTGTTGGATCCCCTGGAACTGGAGGTATGGGCAGTTGTGAGCTGCCATTTGGATGCTGGGAACTGAACCTAGGTCCTCTGCAAGAGCAGCCAGTGTTCTTAATCATTGAAAGCTCTTCCTGCTTTTATTATTTTATTTTATTTACGGGGTCTCCCTTTAGTCCCAGCTGGCCTGGTGCTTACTATGTAGACCAGGCTGGCCTTGAACTCACAGAGATCTGCCTGCCTCTGCCTCCTGAGTGCTGGGATTAAAGGCATGTGCCACCACGCCCAGCCTTAAATTCATTTTTACCTGGGGTTTTCTTTGGCCCTGTCCTTTTGTCTTGTTTAAAAATTCATTGTGTGTGTGTGTGTGTGTGTGTGTGTGTGTGTGTGTGTGTGTCTTCGAATATGCATGCAGATTCGGGCACGCACATGCCACGGTCCATGTGTGGAGGTCAGAGACAACTTTCCCTAGTCACTTCTCACACAGGACTCCAGGATGGGGCTCAGGTTGTCCACTGGACAAGCACCTTTACCCAGTGTTGTTTGCCCCCCTTTTAAATGAAGACTTCGGCTTTTAAAATAGGAGATTGAATGTTGGTGTGGTGGCCCACACCTTTAATCTCAGCCCACACCTTTAATCCCAGACAAACCAGGTGGGTCTCTCTGAGATTCAGACCAGCCTGGTCTGCAGAGTGAGTTCCAGGCTAGCTGGGGCTATAGGGAGACCCTGTATTAAAATAAAAAAACAAACCAAACAACAACAACAACAAAAAAAACCCAAAGCCAAACACAACAAACACCCCCCCCTTTTTTTTTTTTTTAGTTTGGGAAAAAATAAGAAAAAACTACATATAGGGAAGTATAACGATTTGCTCACTGGAGCTGTAACTTGTTCTGGTTGAGTAAGATCTAAGTTGTATTCTTTAGTATAATTCTTTCTCATTGAAAGTAAAAGATTGTCATGGCTAGTCATCTGTATCCCCTGCCCCTGCCAATAATTTGTTTATATTGAAGAAGATTTTCTAGTTTGAAAACTGGTTAAGATATGATAGGCATTATAACAATCAGTTAGGGGGGAAGGGCAGGGCTCGGGGGAGACGGGGCAGTTCAGGAAGGCGGGCCCGACCAACCACAACACCCAAAACAAAAACAGAACATGGGAGGACGTGCATGAAAGGACAGGAGAAAGAGGAGGCCAGAGGATCAGTAAGGCACATCTAGACTACGTGAGCCAAAGCCAGCCTGGGCAGATAAACCCTACAAAAAAAAAAAAACAAGCTGTGGAAATTGGGAGAGTGCACGCCCCTTGAGGTTTGGTGGAAATTTAGATGTGTATGAATGGGATGGCGGCATGGTGGTAAGTGCGCACTCAAGGGGGGCCAGAAGACGGGCCCAGATCCCCTGGGAAAGGGAGTTTGAACACGAGGGAGCTGGCCAGTGGTTGGCTGGAGAGAAATGGGTGCCTCTGGCAAGAGCAGCCAGGCGCGGACACGCGGCGCTGTCGGGCCAGCCGCGCCCGGCGGATAGTTAGGATGTGATGAGTAGAGGCGTAGGGCGGAGGTAGGGGGAGGAGGTGGATATAGGTAGGAGGAGGAGGATAGTNTTTCTAGTTTGAAAACTGGTTAAGATATGATAGGCATTATAACAATCAGTTTAGGGCTGGGAATGGAGTTCACTTGGTAGAATGCTTGCTTAGCATTCATGAAGCCTGGGCCTGATCTCTAATACCACATACACACACAAACAAAAAACAGAACATGGTAGTGCATGCCTATATTCTAGGACTCAGGAGAAAGAGGAGTCCAGAGGATCAGAAGTTCATCATTTTCAGATACATAGTGAGCTCAAAGCCAGCCTGGGCTATGAAACCCTATCTTAAAAAAAAAAAAAAAAGGCTAGTAAATTGAGAGTCACTCTCCCTTTAGTGTTTTTTTGAAATATTTTATGTATATGAATGTATTGTCTGCATGTGTGTAAGTGCACTCAAGTGGAGGTCAGAAGAGGGCCTCAGATCCCCTGGAAATGGAGTTATACATGATGTTAGCTGCCATGTGGTTGCTGGGAATTGAAATTGGGTCCTCTGCAAGAGCAGCCAGTGCTCTTAAACTCTGAGCTGTCTTTCCAGCCCCTCTCCCATTATTATTATTATTATTATTATTTATTTATTATTATTTTTATTATATATTATTTTTATTATTTATATATTTATTATTATTATTATTTAGTTCACTATAAATTATACTTAATTACCTAAGGACTACCAAGAAAATTGTGTGAAAGTTTGATAGAAAATATGAAACTGGGGCCTAGAGAGACGGCTCAGCAGTTAGGAGCAGAGGCTGCTCTTGCAGACGACCTGGGTTTGAATCCCTACCTACACCCACAAGCGGCTACCAACCATCCGTAACTCCAGTTCCAGGGGATCCGACACCCTCTCCTGTTCGCCATTGGCATTGCACAGCAAAGGTGCACTTACACACATGCAAGCATAACACTCATACACATAAAATAAAAATAAATAAAATATGGAATTTATCTATATTTGGGTCACTAATTATTCTACTTAAAAATTAGCAAAAGTAGCCGGTGTGGTGTGGTGGTGCACGCCTTTAATCCTGCACTTGGAGGCAGAGGGCAGTGGATCTTTTTTTTTTTTTTTTTTTATTTATTTCTCTATGTGTTGAATGTACTGTCTGCATGCAATGTTTGTGCACCCGTGTCGTGCAATGCCACGAGGGTCAGAAGAGGGGTCTCGGATTCCCCGAGCTGGAGTTCTCCTGGAATTGGAGTTTCAGACGGCTCTCGGCGCCATGTGGGTGCTGAGGATCGAAACCTGGGTCCCCTTGTAAGAGCGGTCGGCGCTCTTAACCGCTAGGCCATCTCTCCAGCCCCACGTGGATCTTTTTTAGTTCAAGGCCAGCCTGGTCTACAGAGTAAGTTCCAGGACAGGGAGACCCTGTCTCGAAAAGACCCCCCCCCCTCCCCCCAAAAAAAAAATTAGCAAAAGTATAGGCTGGGTGTGGTGGCCACCTTTAATCCCAACACTTGGGAGGTAGAGGCAGGTATGAGATTCAGGCCAGCCTGGTTTCCATAGTGAGTTCTAGGCCAGCTGGGGCTACAGGGAGACCCTGTCTCAAAAAGAAAAAAAAATTTTTTTTGAAGGCTTTAAATGTGTAACTAATTGAGATTAAATACAGCATAACAAGTAAATCCCAGTAAAATTGACAGATTATGATGCCATACATTGCTGCTTTCTTTTTTGTTTGTTTTTTCTTTTTAGTATTTTCGAGACAGGGTTTCTCTGTAGCCCCAGCTGTCCTGGAACTCACTGTGTAGACCAGGCTGGCCTTGAACTCAAAGATCCGCCTGCCTCTGCCTCCCGAGTGCTAGGATTAAAGGCGTGCGCCACCACGCCCGGCACATTGCTGCTTTCTTTTATAGGCTAGGGTGGCCTTGAATTTGTGATCCTCCTGCCTGAGATTACAGCCATGTGCCTTAGGCAGGGGATGCGGGCAACGTTTACCCCTTGGTCACTAGGTCCCAATGACAGATTGAATATGATTCCACCAAAATGCAGTCTCGGAAACCAATGAGTTTATTGGACTTAGAGAACAATGGCATTTACTTAGAGGAGTGTGGGTGCTTCCTAGCAATGCCACACTGGAAGGTCTTCACCCAAGCATGGATAATGGCTTCCCCATCACCTCATAAAATGACCCTCCCTTAGTCTTCTTTAACCTGCAGACCTCTTTCCCTAAGCCAGGTGAAGTTAGGGTGGAGTTGCTCGACACACAGGCTGGATACTCAGATGAGGGTCCTGTGACTCCTGCCTGCCCCTCCTGTGCAGGGTGTTAGCTGTCAAAAACCCCAGCTTTGATGATCTTAGTCAAGATGGCGCAGCTGAATTCGGAAAGATGGCGTCTATCTGAGAACAGTTTGTACAACAGCTTGGCTACATTATATTAAAAATACTGTTTTTATTTTATATGTATGAGTGTTTGCCTGCATTTGCATGCCAAAAGAGGCTAGAAGAGGCTGTCAGATCTCCTGGAACTGGGTGGTTGTTAGCCGGTGCACGCTGGGAACCAAACCCAGGTCCTCTGCAAGAGCAGCCAGTGCTTTTCACCACTGGGCCATCTCTCCACCCTCTTATTACATTCTTTTTTTTTTTTTTTTTTTTTAAGAGGGTGTCAGATTCCCCTGGAACTGGAGTCAAAGATGGTTCTCAGCCGCCATGTGGGTGCTGGGGATCGAACCTGGGTCCTCCGCAAGAGCAGTTGGCACTCTCAACCACTAGGCCATCTCTCCAGCCCTCTTATTACATTTTTAAAACAAGTTGAAAGAAAACGTATTGTTGGCCAATTGTAGTCAGTTTTGGTGGATATAGTAAATGCATTCTGTATTATCTTAGTTGTAAATATGAAATTAGAAGAAGAGTAATTCTGAGTCTAAAAATAGTAGGTTTATGTAACCTCTTTATGTTTTTTTTTTTTTGGTAGCTGGATAGGCTTTGCCTACAAAAAATGAAATTTTATTATAGCAGATAAAATGAAATACAAAGATACTGTGTTGGGGCTGGAGAGTTGGCCTAGCTGTTAAGAGCGCCGACCGCTCTTGCAGAGAACCCGGGTTAGATCCCCAGCACCCACATAGCGGCTGAGAACTGTCTTTAACTCCACTTCCAGGGGAATCTGACACCCTCTTCTGACCTCTGAGGCATTGCATGACACGGGTGCACAGACCTACGTGCAGACAGTACATTTATACACATACAAAAATAAATAAAATAAAAAGAACAAAGATACTGTGTTATGTATAAAGAGGATACCACTGTCCTAGCTTTGAGAAAGTATTGAAATTAGCCAAATACCATAAATTTTGTACTTTTATTTGTATATTGAGTTAGAAACTGCCTAAGAGAAAAATTTTAAGTGTAGCATCATTTAACTTTTCTTTACTATTTTATATTTTTTTTGCCTCTTTATTTTTTTATTGATTTATTTTTTATGTGTATGAGTGTACTGTCTGCATGTAAGTAGATGCACCTGTGTCATGCAATGCTGCGGAGGTCAGAAGAAGGCGTCAGATTCCCCTGGAATTGGAGTTAAAGATGGTTCTTAGCTGCCATGTGGGTGTTGGGAATTGAAGCTGGGTCCTCTGCAAGAATAGTCGGTGCTCTTAACCGCTGAGCCATCTCTCCAGCCCCTATTATTATTTTTATTATTATTATTATTTGGCTTTTTGAGACAGGATCTCCCTGTAGCCCCAGCTATCTTGGAACTCACTATGTATGTAGACCAGGCTGTCCTTGAACTCACAGAGATCTACTTGTCTCTGCCTCCCGAGTGCTGGGATTACAGGTGTGCCCCACCATGCCTGGCTTATTATTTTTATTTTTATGTGAATGGAAGGATTGACTGCACTTATGTAAGTGTATCCTTGTTGTGCGATGCCCATGGAGGTCAGAGAAAGCATTGGATTCCCTTGGAACTGGAGTTATGGATGGTTGTTAGCCACTATGTTGGGTGCTGGGAATTAAACCTGGGTCCTCTGCAAGAGCAGCCAGTGCTCTTAACTCCGGAGCTATCCCCAGTCCCTTAACTTTCTTTTTAAAAAAATTATCTTTGATTTTGATTTATACAAGTGTTGTGTGCAAGCATGTAAATGCACCTATGTCATGCAGTGCTGTTGGAGGCCAGAAGAGGGCATCAGATTCCCCTGGAACTGGCATTATAAATGATTGTTAGCCACCAAGTGGCTGCTGGGAACTGACCCTATGTCCTCTGGAAGCCAGCCCTCTTTAACTGTGATCTCTCCAGCTCCCTTTTATCTCTCCCCCCTCCTCCCTCCCCTCCCCTCCCTTCCATCCCCTGTCCTTCCTCCTCCCTCCTACCTTCTCTTTCTCCCTCCCTTCCTCCCTCCTGTCTTTTTGAGACAGGGTCTCCTTGTAGACCACTTTCTTAAGATTGTGTATTTCATCTTGATAAACATGAAGTGTTTAAACTAGCTATAGTGATATACATATGTATGATCCCAGTACTGGGGAGGCCAAGGCAAGAGGATCTCAAGATCCAGGCCAGTCTTAGCTACATACAAAGACCTTGTCTTGGGGGGTGAGGGGGGTCTCTGGATGTGGCTCAGTGGTTAAAGTCCTTGCTGCACAAGCAACAAATGAGAGGGCCTGAGCTTGGACCCAGTAGAAGGCCTAGCAAGTTGCTTAGCTAGACTAGTCTTAATTGGCAAGTTTTTAGTTCATCAAGGCTCTGCTCCAATGAATAAGGTTAGAAATGATTGAGAAATACCCTGGATATTATCCTTGGGGCTCTTTGTGCACAGACATAGGCATGCATATCCTCACACACATGGAACCATATACATGCAAACATACACATATAGCACACATATAGCATGAAAAAAGAGGGACTGGAGAGATGGTTCAATGGTTAAGAGCACTGACTGCTCTTGCAGAGGACCCGGGTTTGAGTCCCAGCACCCACATAGTGGCTAAGAACCATCTTTAACTCCAGTTCCAGGGGAATCTGATGCCCTCTTCTGACCTCTGCGGCATTGCATGACACGGGTGCACCAACCTACATGCGGACAGTACACTCATACACATACAAAAATAATAAAAAATTTAAATAAAAGAAAAAAAAGGATACTGTTTTGGGGGAAAAAATCAGTATTTAAATGAATGATATCAAAATGTTTACCTTACAGTTGTCCTTGTAGTGTCCCCCACTCCCAGTAGGGCTGTCACTGTGTTTCCCAGGTTGGTTTCCATCCCCTGAGCTCAAGTGCTGCTCCCACTCAAGCTTCCTGAGTGTAGCATCCATAGGTTCTTGGCTCTCCTTGTACTGATTAAGCCAAAAACAGTCATTTCAAAGTATGAGCAAAAATTAAGATCTCCTGTAGCCCTGGCTGGCCTCAAATTCTCCATGTGTCTGAGGTTAACTTTGAATTGCTGTTTCCTATATTTCTACTTCCCAAGTGCTGGGGTTACGGGCATGCACCCCCACACTTGATGTGGCCAGTTTTCTTTAGCACTTTAATATGCTTAGTGTGAGGTCCTAAGGTTATCTTTCAGATGGGCCTCCTCAAGTCTACAGCCATTTTCATTTTCTATTTCTTCTAAACTTCTTGTGTTTACCCAATAATAATTTTGCCCATGCCAGTTCGTAGTTTAATTGTACTTTATATATTCCTTCACATGAGTGTGTCCATGGTGTCCTCTCCTCAGCTCTAGGCTCTCTACCCAAATATTGAACTGCCTATAATGGAAATATTTTTTGTGCTATAGTACTTCAAGTTGAGTTGATTATCTTTTTTTTTTTTTTTCTTTTTTTTGGTATTTTTGAGACAGAGTCTCCCTTTTAGTACAGGTGTCCTGGAGCTTGCTCTGTAGACCAGGCTGGCCTTGAACCCACAGAGATTCACCTATCTCTGCCTCCCAAGTGCTGGGATTAAAGGCTTGAGTTGATTATCTTATTTGTAAGGTTATTCCTTTGCATTCTCCATCTGGTATACTTCTGCTGCTTTCAAAAACTGTTTAGTTATTTGTGCGTGTGTTGTGATGGTGGTTGTGGGGTAGATAAACATGCTGAGGCTCATGTGTGGTGGTCAGAGGACAATGTCGTGGACCCATTTCTCACCGTTCACCTTTCCATGGGTTTCTAGGATTGGGCTCAGGTCTCTAGGATTGCGTAGCAAGTGCCTTTGCTCTGCAGAGCCCATCTTGCAGACCCTTCTACAGTTTATTTTTAAGACTTAAAATCTTGTCATAGTGGTGCATGCCTTTATTATTTATTATTTATTTATTATTTTTATGTGTATGAGTGTACTGTCTGCATGCAGGTTGGAGTGGCACTCCTAGCACTCAGAGACGCAGTTGGATCTCTGAGCTTGAGGCTAGTCTAGACTACATAGCACCTTTCCGGTCAGCCAGGGCTACATAGACCCTGTCTCAAAAACACATAAAAACCAGAATAAACAGAAAAACCTCAAAACCTTAAAAATCTGTACAGCTGAACTTTAATTATTTATCATCAGTACATCTCCTTTTGGAGAATCTATACTAAGAAAATTAACAATGTTCAAAAATTATTTGAAAAGTTTCATGATTATTATTATTATTATTAGAGACAGGGTCTCCCTGTAGTTCAAGCTGGACTGGGACTTGTTATGTAGACCAGGTTGGCACTTTGAACTCACAGAGATCCGCCTGCCTCTGCCTCCCAAGCGCTGGGATTAAAGCCATGCGCCACCACGCCTGGCTAAGGTTCATTATAATTTTAATGAATGGTAAAAAAATGGAAAAACTCAGTCCAGTAAGAAGTAAAATATGCAGAAGGTAGACTGTTACCCTATTGAAACAATAGTGAGAGGTGCTAGAGAACTGGCTTAGCAGTTAAGAGCACTTGGCTGCCTTTCCAGAGGACCTGGGTTCAATTCCCAGCATCCACATGGAGGGTAACAACAACCTGAAACTCCCACTCTAGGAGATTCGACTGGCCTCCTGCATTGCACAACATGGGTACACTTACATACATGGCATACATCACACAGACATAGACACACAGAAACAGACACACACACACACACACACACACACACACACACACACACAAGTTAGTAAGAATAGTAGAATTCTTATCTGCCAGGTGGGAAGCCTAGATTTAATTCTTAGCCCATGCAGTGCCTGATGTCTTTATTGGTCAGAATACTGAAAGTAAATGATAAATGCCCAACCATAAATGAGACATTTATATTACCTCCTCTAAGGCTCGAGGATGAAGAGAATGTAAGAGCCAGAAGAATTTGGGAGTAGCAGATGGAATGCTGACTTCTAGTCATGGATAGCTGTTGTGCTCTTTAAAAATATTTATGATTATTCTTTGAGCTGGAGAGATGCATCAGTGGTTAAGAGCACTGGCTGCTCTTGCAGAGGACCTGTGTTTGGTTGTTAGCACCCACATGGCAGCTAATGTACCTGTAATTCCAGTTCCAGAGGATCTGATGCCATCTTCTGGTCTTCTTGGGTATTGCAGGCATGAGTATACCTACATATATACAGGCAACACACTCATAAAATAAAAACAAATCTTTAATTCTAGCACTTGGGAGGCAGAGGCAGGCAGATCTTTGTGAGTTCAAGGCCAGCCTATTCTACAGAGTGAGTTCCAGGACAGTCAGAGCTCCAGGGAGACCCTTTCTCAAAAAGGCCCCCCCCCAAAAAAAAATCTTTAAGAATTGTTTTCCAGGCTGGAGAGATGGCTCAGCAGTTAAGAGCACCAACTGCTCTTGCAGAGGACCCAGGTTCAATTCCCAGAACCCATGTGGCGGCTAAGAACCGTCTTTTAAGCCTAGCATGGTGGTGCATGCCTTTAATTCTAGCACTTGGGAGGCAGAGGTGGATATTTGTGAGTTCAAGGCCAGCCTGGTCTACAGAGTGAGTTCCAGGCCAGCTGGAGCTATAGGGAGACCCTGTCTCAAAAAGACAATCAATCAATCAATAAAATAAAAAATATTAAAAAATAAAGAATAGTTTTTCAACCAGGTGTGGTGGTGCACGTCTTTAATCCGGCATTCTGGTCTACATAGTGAGTTTCAGGCCAGCTGGGGCTATAGAGAGTCCCTCTCTCAAAAAAGACTGAAAAAAAAATGATTTTCAATTCGTGTGTGTGTGTGTCAGCCTGCTTCATGTGTGCATGTCCCTATGGGGGCTAGAAGAGAGCATTGGATCCTCTGGAACTGGAGTTTCAGACAGTTGTGAGCTGTCCAATGTAGGGTACTGGGAACTTGGGTCCTCTACAAGAGCAGTACATGATGTTAAGTACTGAGCCATCTCTCTAGACCTGTCTTGAAGATATAGCCCTGTTGAACTCTTGAACTCACAGCAGCTGTGATTACCTGCACAAGATCTGTACAAGATTGGGCCCGCGTATACACTGTAGTGGAGGGGGGAGGGGCTCATGGGGCTCTACCCTCTCCCTGAGGATTATTACACAGTTAATGGTTGAAGGGAGAGGGAGAGATATTTTCTTCAGTGGTATAGCCCCTGATAAGGTGCTCATGCTGTAAACAAACTCTCACATATTCTCCTATAAACAATCTAGGTGAAACCATTGGGTCACACCGACACAAAAGACATGAAAGCTGAAGTGGGGCTAGTTGGGAAGAAGGAGGAGATTGAGGGAGTGAGGTCAAGAAAAGGAAAGGGAATATGATCAAAGTATATTACATACCTATGTGAAAATGTCAAAATGAAACCCATTATTTGTAATTCTATCTATCTATCTATCTATCTGTCTGTCTGTCTGTCTGTCTGTCTATCTATCTATCTATCTATTATAAAAGAATAAATTGGGCTGGGTGTGGTGAGGAACTGGGACTGAGAGAGTGGACACATCTGAGACAACCAGAAGGCACATGCCTTTACTCACAGCACTCAGGAGGCAGAGACAGGCTGATTTCTGTGAGTTTGAAGGCAGCCTGGTCTACATAGCCAATTCCAGACCAGCTAAGACTGCATAGTGAGACCCTAGTCTCAAAACCAAAAAAACTTCCTCCAAATCCTCCCTACAACAAAAACTCAAAAAATTGGCATATAGAATTTTAATTTTTTAATTTAATTTATTTTTTTTATGTGTATGAATGTACTGTCTGCATGCAGGTTTGTGCACCCGTGTCGTGCAATGCCACGGAGGTCAGAAGAGGGTCTCAGATTCTCCTGGAACTAGAGTTCTCCTGGAATTGGAGTTTCAGACGGCTCTCAGCCACCATGTGGGTGCTGGGGATTGAACCTGGGTCCTCTGTAAGAGCGGTCGGCGCTCTTAACCACTAGGCCATCTCTCCAGCCCGGCCTATAGAATTTTACATTTATTTTGATTGTAGGCATATAATACATGTACATTAGAATGCTGCAAAGGAAATAACTTCTTGCCTTTATCCTTTTATAATTTTGTAGGAATTGAATAAAGATAATCATGGGCGCTGGAGACAAGACTCAGTGGCTAAGAGCACTGGCCACTCTTGCAGAGGACTGGGGCTCAGTTCTCAGCACCCATGTGGCAACTAACAACCGTCCATTACTGCAGTTCCAGGAGATCTTGCACCCTCTTCTGGCCTCTGTGGGTACAGCATGACATAGGTGTGCTTCTATACATGCAGACAGAGCATTCCTACACATACCCCAAAATAAAAAGGTAATCCCACATTGAAATTCAACCATTTTCAAATATAAATGGTATATATTTTTTCATATTTGTATTTGTGTGTGTGGTATATGCACATATCTGTGAGTGCATGTGTAGAGGCCAGAAATTGACTTGGTGTCTTCCTCTATTACTCTTAATTTTTTGAGGCTGAGTCTCTCAGTGACTGTCACTGCTTGACTAGGCTGCTGGCCAGAGTCCTTCTGTCTGTTTCCCAGAGCTTAGAGTCTAGACATCTGTTACCATGCCTGGGATTTTACATGAGTGTTGGGGGTTTGAACTGAGATCCTCATGCTTGTGCAGCATTTTACCTACTGAGCCATCTCCCCAGCCCTACAAAATTCTTTTAAACTTTGCATTAGTATACTCATTGTAGCAGTTTGATTACAGGTCTTAGTGATGATTTTTAGTTTTTATGGTTCTGTGAATAATAGTTCTCTTTTTCTTTTTAAATTTTCTTTTTTAGTCTTTTTCAGACATGGTCTCCCTGAAACTCACTATGTAGACCAGGCTGGCCTTGAACTCAACAAAGATCCACCTGCCTCTGCCTTCCAAGTGCTGGGATTAAAGGTGTGCACCACCACCCTGGGGTTCTTTTTTTGACTAAAAAATGTTTTGTTTTTTTTTTAAAGGCAGGGTTGTACTTTGTAGCTCTGACTTGCCTGGGATTCACTGTGTGGTCCAGGCTGGCTTCAACCTTGTGGTAGCCCTCTTGACTTAGTCGGAGTTGTGAAAAGGCATGGACCACTGGACCTGGCTTTTTGTCTCATTTTATTTGTCATTGCTATTATTCAGAAATTTCTTCATTGAGATAAATCTGAAGTTTTTCTTATGATATGGTTGTACCATATATGTATGTGTGTATATATATATGTATGTGTATATATATACACATACATGTGTTATATATATATACATGTGTATATATATACACATACATATATATATACACACATACTATATATATAACATTGGATCATTGGATTATTTGTTTATTTTATGTGTGTGTCTGAGAATAGGCCCGTGTGTAGAGGAAAACTTCCATGAACTGATTCCTACTCTTCACCTTCTTGAGGTTGCAACTCTGTTGTTTCTGACTCTGTGTATCTAACTTTTCACACGGGTTCAGGGGATCACATTAAAGCTGTCAGGCTTGTGCTGAAAGCACTTTTACCAGGATGCTGAGCCATCTCCCTAGCCTGGTAGTATGGCTACTATACTAAGGTAAAACAAAACAAAAAATAAGGTTCGCCCCCTCCCCCAACTGGGATTTAAACCTAGGGCTTCCTGTATGCTAGGAAGGTGTTCTATCACTGAGATATCTAGCTTCAGAACTCAGTTTTACTTATGTGGCATGTAGTAAAAGTACTCAACTTACTCAGCTCATTGGAAACAGCCTAACAATGTGTCACTTAAGTTTTATCTTAATCAATTAATTAAAATAATTAATTAATTAATTTCTGGTCTTTTTGAGACAGTTTTCCTGTAGTCCCAGCTGTCCTGGAACTCACTGTGTAGACCAGGCTGGCCTTGAACTCACAGAGATCCACCTGCCTCTGCCTCCTGAGTGCTAAGATTAAAGGCATGTGCTACCATGCCAGGCAACGTGTCACTTAAAAGAAGTTAATGAAGTTAGAAGTTAGAAGAAGCCAGAGCCAAACAGATATAGTATATTTGTAAGGATTGACTGACCTTACTTGAAGGCACTTCAAGTTGATCCCCCCCCCCCCGCACCATTAGGTCCAGTGTTTCCTTGTAGCCCCAGCTGGCCAGGCATTCATAGTGCTGGGATTAAAGGCATGTGCCACTGCGCCCAGTCTGAGGGCTCTTCTAAGGAGACATATAAATCTATACTTTGTCCCTTTTTTAAAGTTGTCAAGTTGTCATGAAAATATGATAAATTTATTATTTATCATCTTTCTTAACATACTGTCATTTGTGTTCTTCCTGTTGTTTGACTTGATGCTGGAGTCATTGGAAAAGACTGTCTATGGCTGACAATATGCATGTGACAAACTGTGAACACTTTGGCTTTTTAAAATATTTTATTTATTTTAAATTTTATGTGTCGAGTATTGCATATCTATAATATATACATATATATATATATATATATATATAAATATAATATATATATATGCATCTGTGTGGGGCAATGCCCATGGAGGTCAGAAGAAGGCATCAGATTCCCTGGAACTGAAGTTACAGGTGGTTGTTGGGGTTGGGACTTGGACCCAGGTGCTCTATAAGAGTGTTCTTATCTGCTGAGCCATCTTTCTAGCTATCACTTTGACTTTTGGGGACAGGGTTTCATGTGGCCCAGCTGGCCTCAAATTCCTGATCCTTTTGCTTGCACCTTCCAGGTAGCTAGATTACTACAGGCCTGTTCCATACCGTACCTGCTCAGTTTTTGTACGTATATTAATTAGTGATAAATGAATATAGAATATTATACTATGGGAAAGACTGGAGTCATTTTTCTTTTTCAAAACCAGTCTTTAGGGGCTGGAGAAATGACTTCAGTGGTTAAGGACACTGGGTGTTCTTGTAGAAGACCCAGGTTCAAATCCCAACACCCACAGGGCAGCTAACAGCCAACTGTAACTTCAGTTTCAGGGGATCCAGCATCCTCTTCTGTCCTTTGTGGGCATTGCTATGTATGTGAGCAGTAGACATTTGATCAAATTGTTAGTCTATGCTTTGATCACATCTGTTGAGTTGTTTCACAGAGAGATTATGCTAAGAGGCCTTGGTAAAAATCATTCGACCTTTGTCTTGAAAACTATTTTGATATTTCATGTTATTCCACTCAGAATGGCTATATCATTAAGAAAATAAATGACAATAAGTGCTGATGAGGATGTGGGAAAAGAGGAACCCTTATTTGCTGTTGGTGGGCATGTAAGCCAGTTTCCACCAGGGAAATAAGTGTGGCAGTTTCTAAAACAACTAAAAAGTAGATTAATATGATGTAGCTGTACCACCCCTGGGTATGTACTCAAAGACATTTGCATATCCATGTTTTTCCTTTTGATACAGGGTCTTACATGTACCTCTGGCTGGTCTTGAACTCAGAGATCCACTTGCCTCTGCCCAGCTTGTATTCATAAATGTTCATTGCTGTTTATATACATGGAATTTTATTTAGTCATAAGGAAAAATGAAATCATGAATCTTTCAGAAAGATATTAAGTGAATTCATCAAGACCTGGAAAGACAAAACACTGTATGGTCTCTTTCATGTATGAATCTTAGCTTCTAATTTGTATCTCTCTGTATGTACACGTATGTGGAGTCCAGATATCAATACTGGGAATTTTCCTCAGTCTCTGTCCACTTTATTTTTAAATTAAATTTATATTTTTGGTCTTTTTGAGACAGGGTCTCCCTGTAGCTCCAGCTGTCCTAGAATTCACTATGTAGACCAGGGTGGCCTTGAACCCACAGAGATCTGCCTACCCCTGCCTCCCAAGTGCTCAGCTGCCATTTTATTTTTTATTTCTCTTTTTTTCCTACCCCCTCCCTCTCTCACTCTCCCTCTCCTTCTCTCTCTCAGGGACCTTTAGTCCCAGCTGGCTTGCAACTCACTGTAGAGACCAGGCTGACCTTGATTTCCCAGAGATCTGCCTGCCTCTCTGCCTCTGGAGTGCTGGGTATAAAGGTATGCACCACCATACCTAGCTTCCACTTTATCTTCCACTTTGTCTTAAACAGGGTTCTTTCTTTGAACACTGAGCTCTTGAATTTGGCTAAACTGGATAGCCAGTAAGCTCCAGGGATGCACTCATCTCCACTTGGTCTGCCATGCTGGCTTACAGATGTACTGTCTTGTTGGCCTTCATATGGGTGTTGGGGATCTGAGCTCAGGTCTTCATGCAAGCACTTTATTGACTGAGTTCTATAGCTTCTAACTTTATATATGTCTGTATTTATATGGGAGTGGGTATGTGTAGATGCCAGTAACCTAGAAAGGGTCCCACAAGAGGGGAAAAAGGCTTTAAGGGAGAAGGTGAGATGGTGATACGAGGTGGAAAAGGGGACACTGGGGGTGGAAAGTGTTAATTGGGGATTGGGAGCAGGGAGATGAGGTAAAAGAGAGGAGCCAGGGGGAGGGAAGGTCAAGCAAATATGTATGAAAATGCCATAAGGAAAACCTGCTACTTTGCCTTATAATTTAAAAACTTGCATTTGTTTGACAGTCCCTTGGTAGATGTAATTGTATGAAAAATTAAGTAAAGGGCTGGAGAGATGGCCTAGCGGTTAAGAGCGCCGACTGCTCTTGCAGAGGACCCGGGTTCGATCCCCAGCACCCACATGGCGGCTAAGAACCGTCTGTAACTCCAATTCCAGGAGAACTCCAGTTCCAGGGGAATCTGAGACCCTCTTCTGACCTCTGCGGCATTGCACGACATGGGTGCACAAACCTACATGCAGACATTACATTCATACACATAAAATAAATAAATAAAAATTTAAAAAAAATTAAGTAAAATATTTTCAAAGAAGTTTTCAGTTATTTTTATTTTTATGCGTATGAGTGTATTGCCTGCATGTATGTAACTGCACCTGTGTCATGCACTGCCTGAGGAAGTCAGAAGAGGGCTTCGGATCCCCTGGAACTGGAGTTATGGACAGTTGTTAGCTGCCCTGTGGGTACTGGGAATCAAACCTGGGTACTTTGCAAGGGTAGCCAGGGCTCTTAACCATTGAGATATCTCTCTAGCCCTCAAACAAGTTTTATACATTAAATTTTATTTATTTATTTATTTATTTATTTATTTATTTACTTATTTATTTATTTATTTATTGGTCTCCCTGTATCCCCAGCTGTCCTGGAACTCACTCTGTAGACCAGGCCTGCTTTGAACTCACAAAGATCCACCTGCCTCTGCCTCCCAAGTGTTAGGATTAAAGGCATGCGCCACCACGCCTGACTTTATTTTATTTTCTATGTATATGAGTATACTGTCTGCATGCAGGTTTGTGCACCTGTGTTGTGCAATGCCACAGAGGTCTGAAGAGGGCGTCGGATTCCCATGGAACTGGAGTTGAAGACGGTTCTTAGCCACCATGTGGGTGCTGGGAATCGAACCCTGGTCCTCTGCAAGAGCAGTTGGTGCTCTTAACTGCTGAGCCATCTCTCCAGCCCCTGTACACTAAATTTTAATTGTTAAAATTTAAGTTTATTTCAAAAAAAAGTCAGGTAAACTCTTTATCTTCAGCTAATTTGTTGGTATTTCCATTTTTTATTGTTTTATTTCATATAACTTTAAAAAATCTAGGAAATTATCTACCTTAGTAAGAGTAATCCTTTTTCTGGAGTTGGTCAAATACAAGTTTGGACTGGTAGGGTGATTTCTAGTACCTTTGAAATGTTAAACAGGACATTTTCTGTTCCAAAAATTGGAGCGTTTTGCTAAGTCAGATGAAGCCTGTTATTTTAACACGCCAATTGTGTTATAGTCAACACATTCTCTAGATGCCCTGTTCACAATACTGCTGGAAAGTACCCAAGACTTCAGTATTTTCAAATAAAATGTTTTGTAGGCACCTCAGATACCAGGCTCAGTTTATGAAACTTTATAATATATGGTGTTCAATTACATGGAAGTGTTTGTATGACATGGTTCAGGGTAATTCCCTGGATAGTGCAGTGGTTAAAAGAACATGCTACTGGTGCAGGCACTCAACATAATGACACACAATTGGTACTTGAGAGGTTGAACTGTTCCCATGCATATGGACAATTTATTTTCTGTGTATCTTGCTTAATATTTCTAAAGAATAATTTTTTTTGAAGGGGTTTCCCTAGTTCTAGCCTGTCTGGAGCTCACTATGTAAACCAGAGATCCACCTGCCTTTGCCTCCTGAGGCTGGGATTAAAAGTGTGTACCACCATGCCTGATCAGTATTTCTTGTATCATATAAATATGTCCAAAGTTATGGAGTAATGACAGAAGTTATGACTTGACATTACTTCTATCAACTGAAAATTACTGGTTATGCAGTTGGATTTTGCAAGTTCTATTTTATAATGCCCTGTATAGCTTAGTATGGTTCTATGTCTTTTCAAGAAGGAAATGCTGGGTCTTGTGGTATAGCCCTGTAATCCTGGCTACTTGGGAGATTGAGGCAGGAAGATTGTAGGTTTAAGGCCTACCTAGGCTGCAGAGTAGCAAATTATAGGTCTGCCTGGGCAATTTAGTGAGACTGTTTCAAAATAGAAGCTATAAAAAGGCTAGGAATATAGTTAAGTGAGAAAAGGGCCTGAGTTCAATCCCCAATATAGTAAAAAGAGAGAGAGAAAAAATTCCCACAGGTCAAAACGTCATCAACTTAATGGCTGAGAAAGAAAAGATACAGCCTTGCATTGTGTAGGATGTACCAAGAAATACCAGCAGAGAAGTTGGCCCATCTAAGCATTAAAAGGAGGAAAAACCTCAGACTGCTACAGGCATCAAACATCTCTGTGGATCCTATTTGTAACAACTGTTTAAAATGAGTCCTAATGAACCTTACCTTCTAGGTGCGGCAAAGTTTTAATATGACTTTCTTACCTCCTTTTCATAGAACAGAGAAAAATATGATGGTAAGGAAGTCAATCTCTAACTGTGAATTAAAGCATTCATGGGGGTTATTTCTTGTAAAACTGGTAAAAACTGCTTTCTTTGATTGACTGATAGATGTGGGAACTGTGAAAAGGATTCTCTATTCAGAACCAAATATAATACTAGAGCCTCTTTAAGCTGTGCATTTAAGCAAAATATATTAATACAGGAGAGCTCTGATATCAGCAATGGATTATTCTGCCAAGGAGATGTTGGCCAGGGGATCCAAGCCCCCCCCCCCCCAAAAAAAAAGGTAAAGGCTTCTTGCCTGTAAACTGGGATACCTGCAAGAAGAGAGGTGGTAAGACCCTGCTGTAGAAGACCTGATGTAAGCATGGGAAAGATGTATTGAGACTGCACTTGCAAGTGTACAGTTGGTCTCTGGAATACCAGAGCGTGCTACCAAAGGCCACTAAAGCAATAAAGCAAATATAGGTCTCCTTGAGTCAAGCAAGACTCCTCTGTCAGCACCAGCTGCACCTCACCTGCCTGGAAATACTGTGCAGCAGTGGCAGCCATATGCCTGTATATCCCAAATCTAATTGGCTATTAGCTCTCTCCTTGGAGGAATAACTCATGGCTGATGCCACAAGTTTACATCCTCTAGTGGTTAGGAGATGTTTTAAGCCACAGTAAGACCTTATCATCTTTTACAGAAAAAACATAATTCATGGATTAGCACACCATCCAAATATCTGTGTCTATACCAAAGTAACCTACCATAATAATTAGTACTATTTAAATATTTATATATCTAATTGCCTGTGCTTCATTAGTAGGATTGAAAGGTTATTCCTGAACAAACTGTCAGCCCATGAAAAGAAACAAGCAGAACTGGTCAGAGTCGAAAACGACATCTCCAGAGAAAGTAGACTGTTTTGCTTTTCGTCCACCTGTGCCCCTTTTCTAAGCCTAGGGAAAAATCTGCGGAAGAGGGGGTGTGGTAGAATGTAAGGGCTGCGATTGGGGTGAATGGTGAAACTACAGCAATATAGACTGGATGCTTATTTGATCAACTTGAATGTACATACAAGCCCCTCCAACTGGATGGTGGGAGCCTTGGGCTGTGTGGGTTTGGGCACAACTGCTTGCAAATTGGTTTTACATGAAGGATGCTTGTACTCAAAACTTATTACTTATTGTTAAAAAAAATGAAATAAATGAAAGTTTAAAAAAAAGGGGGGGCCGGAGAGATAGCCTAGCAGTTAAGAGCACTGAATGCTCTTGCAGAGGACCTGGGCTCGATCCCCAGCACCCACATGGCGGCTAAGAACCGTCTGTAACTCCAATTCCAGGAGAACTCCACCAGTTCCAGGGGAATCTGAGACCCTCTTCTGACCTCCGCAGCATTGCACGACATGGGTGCACAAATCTACATGCAGACAGTACATTCATACACATACAAAAATAAATTAAAAAAAAAAAAGAAAAGGGACTGAGTTCAATCCCCAGTATAGTAAAAAGAGAGGAAAAAAAGCCTTTTTATTGAAAAATTTTATTAGATCACATAGTGAAATTCTATGGATTAATGAAGTTACATACTAATCATAAGTTCTAAAAACTAATAAATAAGGATAAAATAATTACACTCACTGTTTATGGGTTTTAGGGGGGTGGTTGGAGGAGGATAGGGTCTTATAGCCCAAGCTGTCCTAGAACTTGCTTTGTAGACCAGGCTGGCTTTGAACTCACAAACTCTGCTTGCATCTGTCTCAGGTGCTGGGATTGAAGGTGTATCCTACCATGCCTGGCTGATTTTTTTTTTTTTTAAATCCTAAACTGGTTTATAATCCTAGTGCTGACTAGGCTGAGTTAGGAGGATTATGAGTTTGAGGACAGCCTGAGCTACACAGTGAAGATACTGTTTTGTTTTGTTTTTTCTTTTTCTATTTTTCTTTTTGTCTTTTTAAGACAGGGTTTTCCTGTAGCCCCAGCTGGCCTGGAGCTCACTCTGTAGACTGGAACTCACAGAGATCCACCTGCCTCTGCCTCCTGAGTGCTAGGATTAAAGGCATGAGCCACCATGCCCAGCCGAGATACTGTCTTAAAAAGCCTAAAACAAAGACTGGCCAGTGAACCCAGGGATTCATGGCTGACAGCTTGAGACTTTAGGTGCTTAAACAGTTCATTCATAGTGAATGACTTGAGCTATTTAATTTGTTCTGTGTTAAAGATTCAGACCTACATAAAGAATATTACACAGAATTCCTGCATATCTTTTGCCAAAAACTTTCAAATGTTAACATTTCATTCCTCTTAAATTTAATCTGTTTTTAATACTTGTTTTCTGAATTTGAGATTGTCAACAGTATGTCTCTTTACCCCCAATTTTCTAAATGCAGAGAATATTTCCTGTGTGTGTGTGTGTGTGTGTGTGTGTGTGTGTGTATGTGTGTGTGTGATCTTAAAAGTTCCTTAGACTTTATGTAGGTTTGATACATCTATTTGATTTGAAGGATACTGTTAGTTATTGTATGGAATGAGCCTCACTTTGGATATGATTTTTTTTTCTCCTTTTGACAGGGTCTCCCTGTAGGCCCAGCTTGCCTAGACTTGCTCTATAGACCCAGCTTCTGCCTGTCCTTTGCTTAGAAGAAAGATTACCATCTATGTTCTCAGTGGCCCCTATATAAACATCCTTGAAAAGAGTCTCCAGAACAAAGGCTTAGACAATATGGAGTAACATGAGACCTGTGGAAATTGTCACTGAATAGCAGTAACCTGTTTGTTAATCCCCAAACTTGTGCCCACTGGTACTTTTTTTTTTTGAGACAGGATCTCAATATGTTGCTCAGGCTGATCTCCAATTCTCACTGTATAGGTTGGTCTTTTAATTCATATGCTTCCCAGTTGTTTCTCCTGAATGCTGAGCTTTATAGGCATGTGCTATATTACCTGGCTCTCACCTGGTTTTGATAAACATTGATATTTCTTGTTTGAATTAATTGTTATGGTTACTATATGGAAAAATTTAAAATTCATCATTTGTTTACATTTTCCTACCTTGCTCCCTGTGTCTCCTACCTATACCTGACCAGAAAAATGTTCAGAATCAATACCTAGAATTAAAAAAAAAGTAAAGATGATTTATTGCTTGTAGAAAGATATTTGTAGGTTATATGCAAATACTGTATCATTTAATTTTTTACTTATTTTTTTTGTAATTACCTTTAAAATACTTTGTGTGTGAGTGTTTGGCCTGCACATGTATGTGTACCATGTGCATGCAATGCCCGAGGAGGGCAGAAGAGGGCATCAAATCTCTGGGGACTGAACTTACAGGTACCTAGATCTCTGCATGAGCAACAAATTCAGTTATTGAGCCATCTCTCCTAATATGTCATTAAAAAGTATTTATTTTTATTTTATATGTGTGTTTGCCCGTATATAAGGGCACCATGTGTGTGCCTCGTGCCATCAGAGGCCAGAAGAGGGTATCAGATCCCCTGGATCTGGAGCTATAGATGGTTTTGAGCCACTATGGGGGTATTGGGAACCAAACCAAACCCAGGTCCTCTGTAAGAGGAGCAAGTGCTCTTAACTGCTGAGCCATCTCTCCAGCTCCAATATGATGTCATTTTCTCTAAGAGACTTGAACATCTGCTGGATTTGGGTATCTGGACCCAGTCCCCCTTGGATCCAGTGAAGGACTTCATACCTTTGTCTCCTTTGAGGTAAATGATACTTAATAATAAATTATAAAGATTCAGACCTACATAAAAGTTGCAAGAATATTACACAGAATTCCTGTATATCTTTTGCCAAGAACTTTCAAATGTTAACATTTTATTCCTGTTAAATTTAATGTTTTTTTTTTTTTTTTTTGGTCTTTTCGAGAGAGGGTCTCCCTGTAGCCCCAGCTGTCCTGGAAACTCACTCTGTAGACCAGGCTGGCCTTGAACTGACAGAGATCTGCCTGCCTCTGCCTCTCGAGTGCTAGGATTGAGTGCTAGGACTGAAGGCGTGTGCCACCACCCCCGGCAAATTTAATCTGTTTTTTTTTTTTTTTTTTTGGCCTTTTCGAGGAGGGTCTCCCCTTAGCCCCAGCTGTCTCTGGAACTCACTGTGTAGACCAGGGCTGGCCTTGAACTCACAAAGATCCTCCTGCCTCTGCCTCCCGAGTGCTAGGATTAAAGGCGTGTGCCACCACCGCCCGGCTGTTAATCTGTTTTTAATGCTTGTTTTCTGAATTTGGTGCATGGTTTTCTGCAGCTTCTTTGCTCTGTATTATCTCTTTTTTCCTTTTTTTTTATTTTTTCTTTTTTTAAGACAAGGTCTCCCTGTAGCCCCAGCTGTCCTGGAACTCACTTTATAGATCAGGCTGGCCTTGAACTCCCAGAGATCCACCTGCCTCTGCTTCCCGTTTAAAGGCATGTGCCACCATGCCTGGCTTGTTTTATATTATCTTGTGATTTTCAAAAAATCAAAATACGTGGACATTATCATCCATATTATTTTGTTCTGTTCCTCATTGGTGATAACATGCACTATTTTTGCATTTTTGAAAATCAGTATTCACCTTAAAACCAGTGATGTTGGGCTGGAGCAATGGCTCAGCAGTTAAGAGCAGTGGCTGCTCTTGTAGAAGACCTGGGTTTGGTTCCCAGCACCCACATGGTGGCTAACAATTGTCTGTAACTCCAGTTCCAGGGTGATCTGACAACCTTTTTCGACCTTCATGGAAATTGCATGACACAGGTACACTTATGTACATGCAAGGCAACACGCTTATGCACAAAAATAAAAATAATAAAATATTTTAAAAACTCCAGTGATGTCTTAACCTTTATGGTTTTCTTGTGGGTATTGCACAAATATATGATAACTGTATTGTAAGCAACACTTTTATTTTTTCTTTCTGGTCCTGGGGAACAAATCCAGGGCCCTTGTACTTGCTAGGCAAGCACTCTAGTAGATGAATGCTCAGCCCTAAGGGGCACACTTGTATACCTAGTATTGTATGAGTAAATTACAACATCCTGTAATCTGGCAATCAGATTATTCCAGATTATGTTAGTGGATGCATTACTGCAAAGAACATTCTGTCTGATATTTGCACAGAAATTTGTGAACATAGCATCTGCACTTTGGAGTGTGCCTGTCTTTAGCCTGTCTAAAGTGATTGTCCTTTATCTTCCACATTCACATACTTATTCAAGCCTTGTTCCACTCTGGGTGTTTCCTGCTTTTGCCAATCTGTTGGCTATATAATCTCATTAAGGGATTTTTTCCTTATTGGATTGGAAATTCAGAGAAAAGTTTTGGCTTATTTCCTTTCTGTGAATCTGTTTATATCATTTGCCCAGTTTTCTGTTGAGTTTTGCCAACTACTATATGAGTGGATCTGCTTTTTATTTATTTTTATTTTTATTTTTATTTTTGAGACAGGGTCTCCCTTTAGCCCCAGCTGTCCTAGAACTCACTATGTAGACAAGGCTGGCCTTGAACTCACAGAGATCCTCCTGCCTCTGCTGGGATTAAAGGTGTGCACCACCCTGGCCACATAAAAGAATTTAAGAATGGATTTAAATGGAAGTTTAAGGACAATTTTATTAGAGTTTAAATGAAAAAACTCCCAGGGCAGACAAGAAGGAAATTAAAAAAACCCTATGCCTAGCCAGCATGGAGGTCAGGCATCTGTTGCACAAGCAGCCACACGATGGGGGAGTAGGCTTTAGAGAAAGAGTAAGGAAGCCCAAAGTATCAGAAAAAACTTACTTCAATTCCAATCAGCATCTGAAAGAAAGAGAAAAAAGAAAAAAGTAAAAGCTGTGCCTTTCTGAGTTAGGACCCAGAAAGGTGGACAGACCCAATCCAGTCCCACAGGTTCAGCTTATGGGGACTGTTGTGCATGTTAGAAATTATGGGAAGGAAGAGTACAGTATCACATGAAAGAACTACTTATTCTTCCTATCTCCTTACCGTGGCTCCTAAGGGAGGTCCTTTGGTCAGGTGATTGACCTGACCAACTGAGGTGTTAGGTTTACACCTAGGCCCTACACCTAGGCTCAGAGTATTCTGTTGACCAAAAGGAGTTTGCCTTTAATGGGCCTTTATTACTACTATAACAATTTGATGTCAGAAGCAACATTAGCATTTTCTTTTTGTTTTAATTGTTATAAATAAAAGATTAGGAACTTTAAACTTTAATTTTTTTAATCTTTTGTTAATAGTATCAAATGACTGCTTGAATATTTCTAGTGGAACAGAAATACCTCTAAGGCAACTAATCTTCATTGAAGCAGCTTTGTCTGTTATTTTTTTAAAAAATTGGGTGGTGGTGGAACATGCCTTTAATCCCAGCACTCTGGAGGCAGAGGCAGGTGGAGCTATGTGAGATCAAGGGCAGCCTGGTCTACATAGTATGCTCCATGCCAGCTGGGGCTACAGGGAGACCATGTCTCAAACAAACAAACAAACAAACAAACAAAACAAACACCCACAGAAATAAACAGCCCCACTCCCAAAATAGTTATGAAGTATTGGCTACACGTTTCTTTGCTTTAGTTTCTGTTTATTATAGAATAATCTGGTAGTGCCCTGAGCTGTTTTCTCAAGTTAAAAAAAGTCCTCTCCTGCTGGGCGTAGTGGCACATGCCTTTAATCCTAGCACTAGGGAAGCAGAGGCAGGCGGATCTTTGTGAGTTCAAGGCCAGCCTGGTCTACAGAGTGAGTTCCAGGACAGCTGGAGCTACAGGGAGACCCTGTCTCAAAAAAGACCAAAAAAAAAAAAAAAGTTCTCTCCCACTTTTTGAGGCACTGTTTATTTATGGGTCCTCTGTAAGAGCAGCCAGTGCTCTTAACTGATGAGCCGTCTCTCCATCTCTGTAGGCTTGATGTTTTTAATAATTTAATAATCGCTTTACTTTTAGCGAATGGCCTAAGAAACTGAGGAGAGCTCAGTGATTTGCTGATACTTAGCTTCGTATATGGGTTTCCCTAGAAAATGTTCTACATTTTCATCAGTAACTCAAATGAAAGAACAGATTTCTTGTTAGGCTACTGTTGACATCAAGCTGTAAGTGTTAGTGTAGGAGTACTGATGGGCAAAGACAGGTCCCACTTTACACCTGTTAGGATGACTGCTGTAAGCAGGAACAGTGTTGGTGAGGTTGTGTAGAAATCAGAACCTTTGTACTGCCGTTAGAACTATTGTTTATCTACAATGGAAAACAATGTGTTAATGACTCAGTAAAAAAAATAAATTACCTTATGACACTGCAATTCTTTTTTTTTTGGTCTTTTTGAGACAGGGTCTCCCTGTAGCTCCAGCTGGCCTGGAACTCACTATGTAGACCAGGGACCAGACTGGGCTTGAATTCACAGAGATCTGCCTGCCTCTGCCTCCCAAGAGCTAGGCTTTTGCCACCATGCCCAGCCGACACTGCAATTCTACTGGGTGCATACACAAAAAAGAACAAGATACTTGTATATCTGTGATCATCGCAACCTTATTTGCAATAGCCAAAAGGTAGAAGCAGCCCTAATGTTCATTGATGGATGAATAAACACAGTGTCACTTAAATCTTACAAAAGAAGAAAATCCCGTTACATGTCACAACATGAATGAACTTTGAAGATCTCTGTAAGTCTTAAAAAGGGAAACACAAATCTGTTGCTTCCTCTGAGTTCTGCGAGCAGACAGTTTCTCAACCACAGAGTTGCAAGTGGAGACCGGGGATGGGGGGATGGGGGGAGGGGGGGTATGGGGGTTGGGGGGGAATAGGGGTGGGGGTGGGGGTGGGGATTCTGGAGGGATCAAAGAAAGCAGTGACTCAGGAGCAAATTCCAAGAGAGGGAACAGCTCCTTTATTTGCAGGAGTTTGGGGTCTTATATACCAACATTTGGTGGGCTTCTGGGGCAAGAATGGGGGTGAGGAGGTGCACGGGGAAATTCATAGTGTTTTGTGTTTACGTGCTTCTTGAAACCAAGATGTGCTCTTAGATAAGGCAGGAATGTGATGCCTTTTGCCCAAATCTTCAAAGCAGGGCTGCAGGGCTGCAGGGCTGATCTGTCAATGTGGGCAAGGGGGGTTGGCTTAATCCCCCGGCCTTTGCAGGTAATCAGGGTAAAAAGCCAGTTCCCTTAATGCTCCAGCCAAGTGAGATATCAGGCCCCACACAAATCCACTTATGAGGTATATGTAGAATAGTCACATTCATAGAACACAAAATTAATGGTGATTGTGGTTGCCAGGGTTTTAGGAAGGAAGAGTAGGAAATAATTGTTATTTATTTTTGGTCTTTTTGAGATGGGGAAATAATTGTTTAATGATTCAAAGTTTCAGTAGTGAAAAAGGGCAAGTATTTAGATGGAAGTGATGTTTATAGAACGTTGTGAATGCATTTAATTCCACTAAATAGTAAAGTTGAAAATGGCTAAATGTAAAATTTCTGCTATGTATAGATAGATAGATAGATACATAGATACATAGATACATAGATGGATAGTTATCTTACATATAATTTTGAGAGGGAAAATATTTCAAAACCGGAGATTTGGACAAGTAGTCTGGCTTTTTATGAAGATAAGGATGACTTCAGAATGTGGTAGGTGGTGCATGAGAAACTTAGAAAGTTGAAGGAGGTGTAAATTCTGCCTTTTATATCAGGTGTAGTGTAGTTACTTTTTCCTTTTCCTTTGTAGTTTTGAGAACTTGGGCCAGTTACTTGGTTCCCCTGAGCTTTAATTCTCTTCCTTTTTTTGTATTTTTATTTCTCTCCCTCTTCTCTCCCTCTCCCCCCTCTCTCTACCCCCTCTTCCTCTCCCTCTCCCTCTCTCTCCTTTCTCTCTCTCTGTGTATATGCACACTTTGTATGTGTGGGTGTGTGTATGTGGTGGCTAGCTTGTTGAGGTCAGAGGACAACTTTGTGGAGTTTTTTTTTTTCTGCATCCACCACAATTATGTAGGTTCCAAAGATTGAAATCAAGTTACCAGGTTTGTGCAACAGGTGCCTGGACCATTATTATCAGCGCTAGTTTTAGTTTTCCTTTTTTTTTTTTAAATTTATCTTTTATGTGTATGATTGTATTGCCTGCATGTGTTTAAATGTACCTATGTCTTCTATTACACCCAGTAGTTGATGGCCACCATGTGGATGCTGGGAACCAAACAGGTCCTCTGTAAGAGCAGCCATTGCTCTTAACCACTAAGCCCTCTTCTCCACTCCCCGCCCCTCCCTTTTTGAGAAGGATCTCTCTGTAGCTCCAGTTGCCTAGAACTCACTATGTGATGTGGATTAGGCTGGCATTGGTTGAACAGAGAGCCTGCCTCTCTCTCTGCCTGCCCCTCTCTCTCTGCCTGCCCCCCTCTCTCTCTGCCTGCCCCTCTCTCTCTGCCTCTCTGCCTCTGCCTCCTAAATGCTGAGATTAAAGGCATGCACCATCATGCCTCTCTAGTTTTAGTTTTCTTTTTAAAAAATATTTTATTTTATGTGAATATATTGCCTACATATATGTAAGTGCACCCATGATAGTTGTTGTTTTGTTAAAATAGCAGGAGACAGCACAGTTAAATACAATACAGATTTTTAAAAATTGTGTTGAATAAGTTTTTGTGTCTGTATATGTGTGTGTGTATGTATGTGCGTGCAGGCCAGAGTAGGATGTTACTCTTCACCTTGGTCTTTGAGACGGGTCTTTCTGTGCACCGAGGGATTGAAGTTACGGGTAGATTCGCTGGCCTACAAGCCCCAGCAATTCTCCTGTCCCCACCTCCCACTGCCCCAGGGTTTAGAAGTACAGTCAAGCTGGGCATGGTGGTGCATACCTTTAATCCCAGCACTCAGGAGGCAGAGGCAGGCAGATTTCTGAGTTCAAGGCCAGACTGGTCTACCTAGGGAACTCCAGGCCAGCTGAGGCTACAGGGAGACCTTATCTCAAAAAAAGACAAAAAAAAAATTGAATGCCAATTAATTCTTGCTATTTGTCTGTAACGATAGTGTGATTACACCATCATAAACACGTTATTCTCAGGCTCAAGGCAGAATTATTCTTGCAATGGATCTCTCCTTTGGTGACAAGGCATTTGCCATTCTAAGTGTATACACATGAAAACAGACAAAAAGAAACCTTCCCATAGTACTGATCTGTGCTTTACATTTGTGATATTTTCTCACTGAGTTGTGTTGACATACTGGTTTGATACAGAATCATACCTGGAACTAACTATGCATTAACTTACTTAAAAATTGGGCCTAAGCTGGGTGTGGTGGTGCACACCTTTAATCCCAGCACTCGGGAGGCAGAGGCATGGGGATCTCTGTGAGTTCAAGGCCAGCCTGCTCTACAGAGTGAGCTCCAGGACAGCTGGGACTAAAGGGAGACCCTGTCTCAAAAAGACAGGGAAAAAAAAAAAAAAAAAAAAAAGCATAGAAGTACAGTCAAGCCTGGCTCAACATAAAAAGCTGGGTGCTAGGATTGAGCTAAAATTCTCTTGCTTAGGTTATCAAGTGAGTAAGAAAACCTCAGCCTAGTTAAAGGTAGTTTGAATTTAATGGAATTTTGTAAAATTTATTGAACATTGACTTTATATCCTAGATAGCCAGATTCAGAACCAGTGTGAAAGACATACACACCATACACACACACACACACACACACACACACACACACACCCCTACAGTTATAATATAATGAATGAAAATGGGGGATTTTTTTTTTCTGTCTTTTCGAGACAGGGTCTCCCTGTAGCCCCAGCTGTCCTGGACTCACTCCGTAGACCAGGCTGGCCTTGAACTCACAAAGATCCGCCTGCCTCTGCCTCCCAAGTGCTAGGATTAAAGGCGTGCGCCACCACACCCAGCAAAAATGGGGGATTATTATGACTATCTGAATGCCCATCTTAGAGAGTGAGTGCTGTTTCAGGATAGCTTGAGGAAGAGGTGCTGATCATTTTGGTCAGATTCTAAAGGAGCATGCAAAATGCTCAAGGGTAGATGCAGAGGACATTAAAAAAAGAACATTTTGCAAAGTTCCTCTATCTGGCTTGGCTTTCATGCTTATTATATGTAGCTTGGGTATTTGTATAAGGCTTGTGTCATTAGGGAAATTCCAAGGTAATTTTGTACAAGTAAAGAATATGGAATATTACTTTAAATGATGATTCTATCCAATGGCTGTTTTGACCTATGTTTACATTATTGTTGTCTGATAGACTAAACAGGTGGCAGATTGAATACTTGTGTAATTAATATTTTTTAAAGCTGTGGTACTGATTTGTTGTGTGTTTTGAGTTTGTGTACATGGATCATGTATTGCTGGATTACATGTTACATGAATTCAAAATTCATAAAATAAGGTCATAGGGAAGAAAGCATGCCAAATAAAATGTTAAACTTCCTTTTTGTGTCTATGTTACATTGGAGTCAGCTATTTACAGAATCATTATGTATTGAGAGTGTTTGATATTTTACCTTTATTAACCTCACATTTTTTTTGGCTCATAAGAGTAAGAATGAAATCCATAAAATATAATTTAGTCTCTGGGAAGATAGCAATAGAATTATTAAGTTGTCTTTATGGTATAATACCCCCCTCCATTTTTTTTTTTCTTTTTGAAATAGGGTCTCCCTGTAGCCCCAGCTGGCCTGGAACTTGCTATGTAGACCAGGCTGGCCTTGAATTTACAGAGATCCACCTGCCTCTCGAATGCTGGGATTAAAGGCATGTGCCAACATGCCTGGCCTATAAATTTTAATTTGGTGAGAATATTTCACTTTTGCCTCATGTGTACAGTTTACAGAATATATTTTTCCTTTTGGTTGGCACAGTTGGTACTGCTTATCTTGGCCATTATAGCTCTTCAGTAAATATTTCCCCAGTTTTTTGTGCGATGCCCCAAATAAATGAAATATTGATGAGCTCACATGGAGATATTAAAGATCTTAATCTTTTCCTAGGAGAAAAATCTAATCTTAATGGAGTTTAATTTTTTAAAACAAATTAGGAATTTGAAACTGAAAAATTTTCTTCCTACAATTTAAAATTGAGAAAAATAATTCCATGTTGTGGCTGATGTTTCCTTTTCTTCCTCTGCAGGTATGGCCTCACAAGTCTTGATCTACCCACCATATGTTTATCAAACTCAGTCAAGTGCCTTTTGTAGTGTGAAGAAACTCAAAGTAGAGCCAAGCAGTTGTGTTTTCCAGGAAAGAAACTATCCACAGACCTACGTGAATGGTAGAAACTTTGGAAATTCTTACCCCGTTACAAAGGGTAGTGCTTTTCAGACAAAGATACCACTTAGCAAACCTCGAGGACACAAGTTTTCATTGCAGGCAAGTGCTGTTTTTGTAAAAAACACTGCCGGTGCTACAAAGGTCATAGCAGCTCAAGCACAGCAAGTTGGAGTGGAAGCACATCCGGCTGTGGTGTGGCGGAACAGGTTACATTTCCTAGAAGGTTCCCAGCGATGTGGATTGAAGCGCAAGAGTGAGGAGTTGGATAATCCCAGCGGCGCGATGCAGATTGTTGATGAACTGTCCATACTTCCTGCAATGTTGCAAACCAACATGGGAAATCCAGTGACAGTTGTGACAACTACCACAGGATCAAAACAGAATTGTACTACCGGAGAAGGCGATTATCAGTTAGTACAGCATGAAGTCTTGTGCTCTATGAAGAACACATATGAAGTCCTTGACTTTCTTGGTCGAGGCACTTTTGGCCAGGTTGTTAAATGCTGGAAGAGAGGGACAAATGAAATTGTAGCAATCAAAATTTTGAAGAATCACCCTTCTTATGCACGCCAAGGGCAAATAGAAGTGAGCATCTTAGCAAGGCTCAGTACTGAAAATGCTGATGAATATAACTTTGTCCGAGCTTATGAGTGCTTTCAGCACCGGAACCATACTTGCTTGGTGTTTGAGATGCTTGAACAAAACTTGTATGACTTTCTGAAACAAAATAAATTCAGTCCCCTGCCACTAAAAGTGATCCGGCCCATTCTTCAGCAAGTGGCCACTGCACTGAAAAAATTAAAAGGTCTTGGTTTAATTCATGCTGACCTCAAACCAGAGAATATTATGTTGGTGGACCCTGTTCGACAGCCATACAGGGTTAAGGTAATAGACTTTGGGTCAGCCAGTCATGTATCAAAGACTGTTTGTTCAACATATCTACAATCTCGGTACTACAGGTAGGCGGCAACCACTTTTTGACTCTTAAGAAAATGCTGGATTTCTGCTAAACGAAAGTTTTTATGTATATGTGGTTAGAGAGACTGGTAGTTAAATAAGGAAATGAATAAGATCTATTTAAGTTTGAGGTTTTAAAAGACTTGAAAAAAATCTTGGTATAATATTGCTCAGAAATCTCTACTACTTCTATGCAAAAGATACCTGGCTATTTTGTTTTAAAAATATTTTACTTCTTTTATGTATATGAGTTTATTGCTTGCATGTATATAAGTGCACCCATGTTGTGTAATGCCCACAGAGGTCAGAAGACAGTGTCAGATCCTCTGGAACTGGAGTTATTGATGGTTGTTAGCTGCCATGTAGGTGCTGGGAACTGAACCTGGGTCCTCTATAAGAGCACCCAATGCTCTTAACTGGTGAGCCATCTTTCCAGCCCCCTGTTTTTATTGTTAATAGAAGATAAGAAGGAAAAACAAGAATAATAAGAATAACAAGAATGAAACACAGTAACCACAAGTGTTTAAATGTAGATATGTGTTGTTTTAGTAGTTTCTAAATATGTCTTTGGGCATTTCAGTGCTTGAAGTAATTTATTTTTGTTGTTTTATTTTTTTTTTAATTTTATTTATTTATTTTATGTGTATGAATGTACTGCCTGCATGTAGGTTTGTGCACCCGTGTCGTGCAATGCCGCAGAGGCCAGAAGAGGGCGTCAGATTCCTCTGGAACTGGAGTTCTCCTGGAATCGGAGTTACAGACAGTTCTTGGCCGCCATGTGGGTGCTAGGGATCAAACCCTGGTCCTCTGCAAGAGCAGTCGGTGCTCTTAACCGCTAGGCCATCTCTCCAGCTCCATGTTGTTTTATTTTTAAAGTTTTTTTTTACATTTATTTATTGAGTGTGCATGTGTGTGTGTGTGTGTGCGTGCGCGCGCACGTGTGTCTGTGTGTGTGCATGTGTAAGCATGCTATGGCACACATGTGAAGTCCCAGGGCAACTTGTGGGAATCAGCTCTCTTCTTCCCCCATGTGGAGCCTGGGGATTGAACTCAGGTCATCAGACTTGGTGCCTTTATGTAAACCCTGAGCCATCTTGCTGGTCCTGGAGAAGTAAAAGCATAATCTCATAGAATAAGAACATTTGGGAAAATTATGAGTTCAGAACATTATATAGCTACCATGATTTTTTTCTACATACACACTATGAGTAATGTTATTTTGCTGTTGGTGCTGTTTGTATGGGTGTGTAGGAATTGAAGAAAAAAACAATTTCTTTTCTTTTTTTTAGTTTTTTTCCTTTTTTGGGTATTTTTGAGGCAGGGTCTCCCTTTTAGTACCAGCTGTCCTGGAGCTCACTCTGTAGACCAGGCTGGCCTTGAACTCACAGAGATCCACCCACCTCTACCTCCCAAGTGCTGGGATTAAAGGCATGTGCCACCATGCCTGGCTCTTCTTCTTTTTTTTTTTTTTAATGTGTATGAGTGTACTGTCTGCATGTAGGTTAGTGCACCTGTGTCGTGCAATGCTGAGGAGGTCAGAAGAGGGCATCGGATTTCCCTGGAACTGGAGTTAAAGATGGTTCTCAGCTGCTATATGGGTGCTGGGGATTGAATCCAGGCCCTCTGCAAAAGCAGTCAGTGCTCTTAACTGCTGAGCAATCTGTCCAGCCCTGACAAAAACAATTTCTATCAAATATAAATGATTAGTGTAATGCTAGCCTGAAGTACAGTAGTCTGAGGTGCTATCTGTTCTGAATAGTAAAATTTCCGTTGTTTGAAAATGTGTTTGAGTTCAGTTTCATAAATTTGAGAATAAATTATTTTCGTTTCAGCATGAATGATTAGATGGTCTCGGTGGACTCTCAAGCCCCATGATCTCTGACACAGGGGGGCAGATAGAACAGTGTTGGCAGTAGTAGCCACTCACAAATTACTAAGTAGATGGAAAATGTTATTTATTGTCAGAAACTGCTACTACATGAGATTATAAACTTTGACCTAATATCTGGGTTTCACATCTGGGTTAATTCTGTGCTGTAAAGACCCTGGACAAAATAAGGAGAAATAACTGAGTTTATACAAAAATTAACTGTATCTGCCTTGCTATTGGATTCTCAGAAGAAATTCCACATTCCTGTCATTTCATCACAACAACTTTTTTTCAGTTTAAAGAAAGGATTAGCATTTAGTTAATTTTTTTCTGGAAAAATGATTTTAAAATCTTATTCATTTGCATGAAAAAAATAGTGCTCTTCCCTACCGTTTCCCTTTGTACACAGTGGACTGTGTTTTTGAGCTCTTAGTAGCCAGTTTGCACATTATATAAACTTGCACCTCCAGCTGCTTGAGCCCTATATTTAGTTCACTCGTTAGTAAATGACCTCACCGTATTTGGGTCCTTCATTAGTCCCCATGTCAGACTTAGTGCTCTGTGATACCTACCTTCCTTTTCATTACTTGCAATCTCTGAGATGAGCAAAACAAAAGAAAGCCTTATTTTTCTAATGCTTGAGAAAAGAGTAAAGAGAATCCTTTAAAAAGCCATCTAAAATGCTAACTATTTTATGATATTGTTTTCTAGTATTAGACCTTTCTGCAAACATTAACCTCTTTGTTTGGAATGAAGTTATGAAATGTAATTTTGGTTTTGTGTTTATATATAAATTTCTGGTTAATAATTTACCTGATTTTCAGAAGCTGTATAGTAGTTTAAAGATTAAGACCAGGGTCTGTGTTTAGAGTTAAAAAATAAGGTTTGTATATATATAAAAAAAGTGCATGCTAACATTTTGGATGATGCTGCCTTGATAAAAAACTGAAAATAGACTTTGTGGCAGTTATATCTATGAGTTAGAATAGTTAGTCAATATTAAGGTAGATTGGCAAAAATGTAGTATAGTTCTTATTAATAATTAGGCACTGTTTTAATGTCTTTTTTTTTTTTTTTTTTTTTTTTTTTTTTGTTTGTCGTTTTGACGGACAGGGTCTCCTGTAGCCCCAGGCAGTCCTGGAACTTGCTCTTGTAGACCAAGCTGAGCCTCCAACTATCACAAAAGGACTTCCTTGCCGTCTGACCTCTGTCCTCCGGAGGCAGGAATTATATAGGCTGAGCCGCCACCACCGCCCAGGCTTGTTTTCTTTGATATATTTCTGGCATTGAAAAAGATTCAGCGAAAGCTACTAATTGTAATGTTGTTTTGCATTTTTTATTTTGTGAACCTCTGCCATTTCGTGTCTTAGCTTATTGCTAGGTTACTTACGTGTTCAGATTAGATATTAAACAAATTTCTTTGTATTTAAATTTTTACTGCTTTGTTAAAAAGCTTATTTTGTGTTTAAATGAAAAGCATCGTTAAATATTTTCAAGGTAAGCACAGTATAGGTATACCCCGATTTCTAGGGTAAAGGATTTGTATTTAAACACAGGTTTATGTGTTACTTGTTTGAACCGTGCAACACAAATGTAGTAGGGATATCTTAAAATAGACTGAGGACACTAGCCAGAAATAGTTGACTACTATAGATGGCGAGGCTGTCTAGCTCGCTGCAGTGTATAAGCGACGGCTCAGAAAGCACATGCTAAGGGGCAGTGGATTGCTGAAAGGCTAGTATGTTCTAAATTCAGCTTGCCTGAGTATGGTTTCCGATGTCAAGAACACATAGGACTTTTTGAATACATAAAAGGTTTAGCAGAGAAGGTTACGGCTATATTTATGAGATGTGGCAATATTCAGGTCATGAATTTCAATTTTTAAATATTAGGATTTAACAGTTGCTTTCCAATGGTTATTTCAGAGCACGAGGACAGAAGTGGGCTTAACCTGCTTTGCATGTACTCTTTGCTTACATTACTATTAGCATAATGGCTATTGAGATTAAAAACATCGTATTTCTAGAGCTGAGAGTGTACTCAAGTGACAGACCACATAGCCTAGCCAGAGGTTACAGTTCCACCCCCAGCTTGGGAGAGGGGAGTAGCTTCATTTTTGCCTGTAGGGATAATGTACAAAAAGATCCATAGATGATGATGAACAGTTAAGATATAACAGTCCTCTTTAGAGCATACTCAAAGCTTGTTCGTTATAGACTAGAGGAGTAATTATACTTTAGATTTTTTGTAATGTGTTGTGTATGCATGTGTGTTGATATGTATGTATGTGTATGTAGCGTACATATACGAACATTGATGTCTGGCCTTGGTAATTGGGCCTCTCCTCCTGCCTCTTACTTCCTAAATTCTGGGATTATAATGGCATTGGTGCCCCATGCCTAGCAAGGTTATTTTAAATGGTAACTGTGACTGTTCTGTATACTCATGTCAATTCTTTTCAAAGCCTTTAAAATTTTTTATTTTATGGTGTATGGGTATATTGTCTGCATGCATGAAAGCTGCAGCCTGTGTTGCCAACTAATGCTCTTGGAGATAAGCGGATGTTGATGTTCCTGGAACCGAAGTTAGATGCCATGTAGGTGATGAAATTGAATCTGCTCTCTTCAGAACAGCCAGTGCTCTTAACTTCGGAGTCCATCTCTCCAGCCCCTTTTCAAAACACTTTAAGTTTCTACTTTATTTCTCACATCTCATTCTTGGGGGGGATGGTGCTAAAAAGACAAGGTTTTACTTTGTAAGCCAAGGGTAGCCCAGAATTACTGTGTTGACCAGGCAGGCCTTGATCTGTTCAGTTCCTGCCTTCTGCCTCCTGGAGTGGCTGGTTGTATGCCTGGCTCTCAATATATGGTACTTTTTGTATTCGAGCATTTCTTTTTTTTTTTTTTTTTTTTTTTTTGTTGGTCTGTTTGATGACAGGGTCTCCCTATAGCCCCTTGAGTGGGCCTGGAACTTCATATGTAGATGAGGCTGGCCCTGAACTCACAGAGATCCATCCTGCCTCGCCTCCTGGATTGCTGGGATTAAATATGTGCTGGCGTCAAAGATAATATGGACCTTTTTTGGAGATTAGCACTTTTTTTTTTTTTTTTTTTTGTCTCTTTTTTGGTCTTTTTTCTTAGGAGGTTCCGCGGTTCTCCTTGTAGCCTCAGCTGAACTGGAAAACTCACTATGTAGACCAGGTTTTGGCCTTGAACTTACTAGAGGTCCACCTGACTCTGCCCCACCAAGTGCCAGGAATTTAAATGACGTGCACCACCACGTTGCGCCGGCGCCCTCGTTTCACTTAGTGTGCTATTTTCAAATTTCATCCATGTTGTTCCCTGTATCAGCAATTCATTTCTTTTTGTTTTTGTTTTTTGTTTCTTATCTCTTTGGGTCTTTTTTGATGATCACGGTCTCGCCTGTAGTATAGCCCCGCTGTTCTGGAATGCACTCTGTAGATCAGGCTGGCCTTGAACTCACATTAGGAGGATCCGCCTGCCTCTGCCTTCCAAGTGCATGAGGAGTTTAAAGGCGTGCACAGACCACGCCTGGCTTGTTTTGGTCTTTTTGAGACAGGGTCTCCCTATAGCCCCAGTTCTGAACTCATTATGTAGAACAGGCTGGCCTGAACCTCACAGAGATCTGCCTGGCTCTGCAGGGACTGAAGATGTGCTCCACCATGCCCAGCTCACATTGTTTTTAGAGAGAGTCAGTCATTTAACCTGGAGCTTACTAGACAGCTGGCCAGTGAGCTCTCAAAATCCTCTCTCTCTGTGTCCCCAGCACCGGGATTATAGATGCACCTGGCTTTTAGCGGTGGATACTAGGCAGCTGAATTGAATTCGGGTCCCATGCTTGTATAGTAGGTGCCTCCCCCCCCCCTTTTATTTGTGTGTGTGTGTCTGTCCCTCCCCCACTTGCTACAAAGCACATATAGAAGTCAGAATAACTTTCAGGAGTTCATTCTTTTTCTCCACCATGTGGTTTCCAGTGGTTGAACTAAGGAGACCAGGATTGGCAGCATGGCATTTACTGGCTGAGCCATCTGACCAGCTTCTCAGTCTATATTTTTAATATAGAAATATAGTTATTTCTGCTGGGCATGGTGGCACACACCTTTAATCCCAGCCCTCGGGAGGCAAAGGCAGAGGGAAGCAGATCTCTGTAAGTTCAAGGCCAGCCTGGTCTACATAGCGAGTTCAGGCCAGCTGGGTCTTAAGGGAGACCCTGTCTCAAAAAGACCCCCCTCCCCGCCCTCCCCCCAAAAAGAAAAGAAATATAGTTATTTTTTTTAATTTTTATTTTATTTTATTTATTTTTGTATGTGTATGAATGTACTCTCTGCATGTAGGTTGGTACACCCATATCATGCAGTGCTGCAGAGGTCAGAAGAGGGCGTCGGATTCCCCTGGAACTGGAGTTAAAGATGGTTCTCAGCCGCCATGTGGGTGCTGGGGATCGAACCTGGGTCCTCTGCAAGAGCAGTCGGCGCTCTTGACCGCTAGGCTATCACTCCAGCCCCAAGAAATGTAGTTATTTCTATAGAAATATTTAATATAGAAATAGTATTTTTGACAGGGTCTTAACTGTGTATCTCTCACTGGCCCTGATCTCACAGAAATCTACCTGCCTCAGCTTCTCTATTGGTGGGATTAAAGGTGTGTGAGTGCCATCACGAGCCTATTTTTGATATTTATACTCCAAACTCACTATGAATTTATCCTGTGGATATAATATCTTGTTCCAAATATCTGTTGGGACCTACTTTTATTGGATGGACAGAGAAAAGGCTTTAAACTGAGACCAGAGGGAGCCCAGTATCCATGGTGGGTAGAGTGATAGCCCCAAGAAGAAAAAGCTGTGTGGGAAAGGGTTTGGTAGATGAGGAATCTGACACCTGCTAGTGAGACTTGTGTTTAGTAGGTATGCATGGTAGTCACCTTGGAGGGTATTCATGATATGACTGGTTTTAAAATTTTTAAATATAGTACTTTTATTGATGTTTTGTGTTTTTCAGACATTTTTCAGTTTAATTTAGACATATTCTCCTTTCCTTTGCCCCTACCCCTAACCCAGATCATGCATTCTGCCATACAAGTCCTGCATCTTTCTCTCAGTCTTTTCTCTGCAAAGGTTTATCATTTTGGGCAGAATTGAACTATATCAGTCCATTCTTTGACCCAGTCCTTGTGTTGTTGTGTTTCCCTCCCAATTGTAATGTTCAAATACTTCTGGTACATATATGACATTTATATAGGCATATTTTGGGGCCATTGTCTTTTAAACAATTCCTGTGGCTACTGTTTAGAGAGGGAAGGAAGCCAGAACCAAAGCAGCAGCAGTAAGAAAACAGCAAAGTGTTCACAGAGAGGGGCTGTGGCTTGGCAGAGACAGTGGATCAAGATACAGTTGCTTGGTTTGTGTGTAGTGATTTTGCTTTTTTATTAAAACCTTTTCTGACTTTCTGATTTTATGATTGATGGTGTTTGTTGGCTTAAACCATATATGAATTTAGATAAATGCTTGATTTCTTGGGCCCCATTTTTCCCCCTTGTCATGATTGAAAGTGTATTTTATTTATTTTTTAAAAAGTTTATTTATTAGGCTGGGTGTGGTGGTGCACACCTTTAATCCTAGCACTCGGGAGGCAGAGGCAGGTGGATCTTTGTGAGTTCAGAGGCAGGTGGATCTTTGTGAGTTCAAGTCCAGCCTGGTCTACAGAGTGAGTTCCAGGACAGCTGGGGCTACAGGGAGACCCTGTCTTAAAAAAAGATCAAAAATAAAAAAATAAAATAAAAAGTTTATTATGTATATGAGTGTTTTGCCAGCATGTATGTAAGTGTACCCATATGTGCAATGCCTGAGGAGAACAGAAGAGGGTGTTGGTTTCCTGGAACTGGAGTTGCTGACAGATGTTAGCTGCCATGTGGGTGCTGGGAACTGAACCTAAGTCCTCTGCAAAGAAGCCATGCTTTTAAGCATAAAGCCATTTCTGTAGCTCCTGGACTTCTATTTTTTAATAAAATATTATAGGTAGACTTGTAAATCTTAAAATTTTAAAGTATTATTTTTATTTTATGTGTATGAGTATATTGCCTGCATCTATGTAAATGTACCTGTGCCATGCAGTGCCCATGGAGGGCAGAAGATAGTGTCTGGATACCCTGGTACTGGAGTTACAGATGGTTGTAGGCCACCATGTAGATGCTGGGACTCAAACCCAGGTCCTCTACAAGAGCAGCTAGTCCTCTTAACCAGAGCCATCTCTCCAGCCCTGTAAATCTTAACTTTTTTACATGTATTTGGTATGTGTGTGTATATATGCTATGGTGTATGTTGGGAGGTGAGAGGGTGACAGTTCTCAGGAGTTGGTTCTTCTATCATAGGAGATCCAGGGATTCAGCTCAGGTCAGCAGGCTTGGCAGCAAGCCCCATTACCTACTGAACCATCTCCCTGGTGGTGTCGGGTTCCCTGGAACTAGAGTTAAAGATGGTTGTTAGCCACCATGTAGGTGCTGGGTAGTGAACCCATGCCCTCTGGTAGAGCAGCCAGTGCTCCTAAGCAATGTGCCATTTCTCTAGTCCTCAAGTTATATTTATTTCTGCTGAGTGTTAAAACACTACACTTAGAAACAGAAAAACATGCTGTGCGTGGTGGCGAGCACCTCTAATATTTGTTTGAGTTCAAGGCCAGCTGAGGCTACAGGGAGACCCTGTTTGAAAAAAGACAAAAAAATTTTTTTTAAATATATACCATAATTACATCCCCTGAAATTACCTATCCTTTCTTATTATTAACAAATAAAAAGTTATAATTTATGTAAAAATAGACTTACCAAGTAACTTCTGCCATCAGGTTGCTTTTGGTTAATAGTATATATGTATACCTTTTTTCTGTGTATGCTTCTGTAGATTGATCTCATTGTCCTCAAATAGAAATGACGTGTCATTTATTTTCATTAGATCCTTATTTGGACATATAAACTGTAAACAGATAAAGCAGTAGAGAACATTTGGGTGAGATGATATTAGGAAAATTAATTAATTAATTAATTAATTAATTAGGTCTTTTTCCTGACAGGGTCTCCCTGTAGCCCCAGCTGTCCTGGAACTCACTCTGTAGACCAGGCTGGCCTTGAACTCACAGAGATCTTCTGCCTCTGCCTCTGCCTCCCAAGTGCTAGGATTAAAGGCATTCTCTACCATGTCCGGGTAGGAAAATATTTTTATTTTGAAAAGATGTGTGACAATGGCTGTGTGGTTATTTTTTGAGTATCTCTAGACTTACATGCTGATGTATTTATAAACAAAATTATATATCATGGACTTTCTACCTGCCTAGGTAGCATCCATTTTGATAATCTTAGGTCTTACATAGCTCAGTCTGGCTTCAAACTTGCTATGTAGCTGAAAATAGCCTTAAGCTCCTGACTTTCTTCTTCTTAATGCCTCAGTACTGGAATTAGAGACATGGTCTCCACCTAACTTTTTTTTTTTTTGGTGTTTTTGAGACAGGGTCTTGCTATAGCCCCCAGTAGCTTGGAGTTTACTATGTAGACCAGGCTAGTCTTGAACTCACAGAGATCCGCTTGCCTCTGCTCCCAAGTGTTGGGATTAAAGGTGTGTGCCACCACACGCCTAACTTTTTTAAGCTTCCTAACTGATAATATTTTTGAAGGTGGGGCCTTGATTAGTGGGCGAGGGTTTAGGTTGGTGTTTAAAATTTTGTTTAAGGGCTGGAGAGATGGCTCAGTGGTTAAGAGCACCGACTGCTCTTGCAGAGGACCCAGGTTCGATCCCCAGCACCCACATGGTGGCTAAGAACCCTCTTTAACTCCAGTTCTGGGGGAATCCGACGCTCTCTTCTGACCTCTGCGGCATTGCACGACCCGGGTCCACCAACCTGCATGCAGACAGAACATTCATACACATAAAAAGTAATAAATAAAATTTAAAAATATTTTGTTTAATAAAACAGTAAATAAGTGTAGTTGGTCAGAAATATGTTAAAATTGTCTTAATTGCTTGACAAAAATAATTAAATATGATTCTTAGTGTTTAGAAATATGAGAAGCCCTGATGAATGTGGTGTGGCCCAGACATTTATTCTATCTTTTAACATCTTACTGGCCCTAACCATATACTTATATGAAGGGAAAGGGAAATATGCCTGAACTGAATTGGAAAATGATGTATGAAATACACAAAGCATCAATAAAAAAAAAATGAAAAAGAAAAAAAAAAACCAAAAACTTGGGATCCACAAACAGCAAAAAAAAAAGAGAAAAAAAAAAAAAAAAAAAAAATTTTTTTTTTGGAGACAGGATCTCCCTTTTAGTCCCAAGCTGGTCAGGAGTTTGTTGTGTAGACCAGGCGGCGCTGAAGGACTCACATGAAGACCCTGCCTCTGGGGTGCGTCGTCCCAAGTGTGAGTGGAAAGGGCGTTGTGCACCACCACGCTGTGCCGGCGGGAGGTAAGACAAGTTGTTAGCTGGCAGTGGGTGCTGGGTTGCTCTTAACCGCATGGGAGGTGGGGCATTCTTCCAGTCTCAGCTTATTTTTACTTAAGTCTCTTTTTTGTATGTTCTACTGTTTAGAAACATTTGGTCAGTACTGTTTCCTGTGTATTAGGAAAACAGAGGACTATATTTGTAAACTCTGCTGTCCTCTTGGGTTAATAGTTTATGTTCATTTTATTAGTTATTTTTTGGTGTTTCGAGCAGGGGTCTCCTGTAGCCCCAGCTGTCCTGTGGAAACATCACCTGCTTTTTAGACCAGGCTGGGCCTTGATCTCGACAGAAATAGGCCTGCCTCTGCCTCCCGAGTGCAGGAGCGGGCTTCTAAATCCGGCGCATAGCTAAAGTGCAGTAGCTCTCCAATGTACGGATAAGGCTGAGAAATGGATGTATGAGGGCATGGTGATGCACAGGCCTTACCTCATCACACTTGGAAGCTTATATTCGTGCGACTTATTTCTGTTGTGGTGAGCTCTTCTTAGGACTGGATTCGGGTGGTACCCGTGGGTGGTTGGGGGGGGATAAACAAGGTGTTTAGTCGCGATGGAAAGGTGGGCAGTTCTTTGGGTGGTTGTGTGGAAGTGAGGTATTCAGGCTGCTGAGGTGAGATGGGGGTAATTTACTAGAGGAGAGGAGACTCTGGGATGTGCTAGTGTTGAACACTGGATAGAGGGGGAGCTAAGAGTGGGGTTTTCTTTGTGAGAACACACTGAGGTATAAGAATTGTACATATTTTCTAGAAAATAAAAATTGCTTCATTTTAATAGTCTTTTAATTATTAAAAGATTAAAAAAAAGATCTAAAGAAAGTTGCGGGCTTGTACACACACACACACACACACACACGCACACACACCACACACCAGTAGGTGGAGATGTAGACGACCAGGGACTCAGTTCCGCAAGCTGGAGTATAAAAATTAATTGGGCGTCTTTTTTAAATTTTATAATAAAATTGGGAATATCTTAGATATCTTATTTGGTGGCTTTGTGTGTGGTTTGGGTGTGGAAGATGTCCCTCTCGGGGGTGGGTTGGGATACGGCAGTGCCTGGGGAACTTCACTGTGGATAGGATGGGGAGCCGGAAGGTCACAGAGATCTGGCGCCTCAAATGCTGTAAAAGGCACACACCATTGGCCTGGCTTATTTTTTATTTTATGTGTTGTATGAGGTGAATTTCCTGCATTGTTGGGTAAGCTGCACCCAATGTCATGCCAATGCCCCCCAAGTCATAAGAGGGCATCTGATGGAGGCAGAGGCAGGTACATCTCTACAAGATTGATGCCAGCCTGGTCTACGTAGTGAGGTATAGCAACTGGAACTGGGAGTTTATGGATGGGTGCTTGTCCCTGCCCCCACCCCATGCCCCCACTCCTGCCCCAATTGAGGTTTGTTCGTGTTGGGAACTAGACCTGGGTCCCTTTGCAAGAGCAGACAGAGCTCTTAAACCACTGAGCCATCTCTCCAGCCCTCAAATTTTTCGGTGTTTTTTAGACTGGGTCTCCCAGTCTGCCTGGAACTTATTATGCAGGCCAGGTATGATCTCACAGATATCTGCCTGTTTGCCTCTCCTCCTGAGTTGGTCGGTTTTACCCACCTGCCTGACAAGACTTTTTTAAGTTAATTTTAAGCATAGTTTTCTTTTACATTGTGTCTTCAATTTTAATTTTTACAAAATGTTTTGCACTTTATTTAAACCAATCCTTATTAGATGGATATAATTTTCAGATAATGTTCATGTCAACCTGCATGCTTATAGATGGACTTTTATCACATTTCTAGGAAGAATATTGTTAGGTCAGTAGATATATGCATTTTGCCAAAACATATCCCCCTTCTCCCCCACACATATTGAGCTGTTATAGTTTATCATGTGAAAATCCCCCTTTTGCACCAGGATGGATCTCATTTTGTAGAGTGTTTGCCTTAGCATGCAGGAAGCGCAGCCCAGTATAGGTGCTATGGGTTTTTAATGCAGGCCATTCCAGGAAGGATCAATGGCCCTCCAGCTACAAATTAAGCTGTGGGCATGCAGGAGAACCCTGTTTTCACGCTCATCCTCTTCCTCTTCCTCCTTACTATCCTGTTATTCTAAAAACATTGTTGCCTTTCTAAAAAAAAAAAAAAAAGGTTTTTTTTTTTTGGTTGTTTTCTTTGTTCTCTTTCTTGAGATGGGGTCTCTCTGTAGCTCCAAGCTGGAGCTGGAACTCGCTACATTAGACCAGGTTGGCATCAATCTTGCAGAGATATGCCTGCCTCTGCCTCCTGAGTGCTGGAATTAAAGGCGTTTGTACTACCATGCCTGGCTCTAAAAATAGTCTTTTGGGCTGGAGAGATNACAAAAAGAAACCTTCCCATAGTACTGATCTGTGCTTTACATTTGTGATATTTTCTCACTGAGTTGTGTTGACATACTGGTTTGATACAGAATCATACCTGGAACTAACTATGCATTAACTTACTTAAAAATTGGGCCTAAGCTGGTGGGTGGTGACCACACCTTTAATCCCAGCCACTCGGGAGGCAAAGGCATGAGGACTCTCACGGGCAGATCTCTGTTTGAGTTCAAGGCAGCCCTGGCTCTACAGCATGTGAGCTCGCAGGACAAGCTGGGACTAAAGGAGAACCCTAGTCTCAAAAAAGACAGTTGGAAAAAAAAAAAAAAAAAAAAAAAAAAAAAAGCATTTAGAAGATTACAGTCCAAGCCGGCCTCAACATAAAAAGCTGGGAGAAGCTATGATGCAGGCGCTGCTAGGATTTGGTAAACATTCTGCTTGGCTTTAGGTTATCAAGTGAGCTAAGAAAACCTCCAGGCCTAGTAAAGGCTAGTTCTGTAATTTAATGGAATTTTGTAAAATTTATTGAACATTGACTTTATATCCTAGATAGCCAGATTCAGAACCAGTGTGTTGAAAGACATACACACCATTACACACACACACACACACACACCACACATCACACCACACACACCACACCACCCCTCCAGTTTAATATAAATAGATATGAAAATGGGGGGGGATTTCTCTTTTTTCTTGGTGTTTTTGACAGCGGTCTCCCTGTAGCCCCCCCCCAGCTGTCTAGGATCACACTCCGTATTAGACCAGGGCTGGCTTGAACTCACAAAAGAGATCCAGCCTGCTCTCTGCCTCCCAAGTGCTCTAGGATCAAAGGTGTGCGCCACCACACCCAGGCAAAAATGGGGCTGGGGATTATTATGACTATCTGAATGCCCATCTTAGAGAGTGAGTGCTGTTTCAGGATAGCTTGAGGAAGAGGTGCTGATCATTTTGGTCAGATTCTAAAGGAGCATGCAAAATGCTCAAGGGTAGATGCAGAGGACATTAAAAAAAGAAGAAACATGTTGCAAAGTTCCCTCTTATCTGCCTTGGCTATGCTTATATATGTAGCTGGTATTTTGCTAGTAAGGCTTGTGTTGTCAGTTTTAGGACTAGCAACTTGCCAGACAGCCAGTGCTGACGAGTCCGGTAATTCGTAACAAGTCAACTAAGAATATCTGGCTCTCAATCATTACGTTTAAAATTGCGATGATTCTATTCCAACGGGCTGATTTTGGCAAGCCTATGTACATTACTTGTATGTCATGCATAGAGCAAGACTAGCCGCAGCCGTCGACGAGAAAGGTGGACTAGATGTGAATACTTTGCTGTGCTAATTAAATATTTTTTTAAAGCTGTGGGGCTGGTTACTGGATTTTGTTGTGTGTTTTGAGTTTTGTTCATTGGATTCATGTATTGCTGGATTACATGTTACATGAATTCAAAATTCATAAAATAAGGTCATTAGGGGAAGAAAGCAAGCACAAATAAAACTTGTCTGAAACTTCCTTTTTGGTCTATGTTTAATTGGAGTCAGTCAGCTATTACAGAATCAGTATGTATTTGAGGAGGTTTGATATTTTTACCTTTGAAGTAACCTCACATTTTTTTTTATGGGCTTCATAAAGAGTAAAGAATGGGAAATCGCATAAAATATAATTTAGTTCTCTGGGGAAGATAGCAATAGAATTGATAAGTTGTCTTTATGGTATAATACCCCCCTCCCATTTTTGTTTCTTTGAAATAGGTTCTCCCTGTAGCCCCAGCCTGGCTGGAACTTGCTATGTAGACCAGGCTGGCCTTGAATTTTACAGAGACTCCACCTGCCTTATCCCAGAATGCTGGGAATTAAAGGCATGTCCAACATGCCCTGGCCTATAAATATTAATTTGGTCAGCAGAATATTTCACTTTTGCCTCATGTGTACAGTTTACAGAATATATTTTTCCTTTTGGTTGGCACAGTTGGTACTGCTTATCTTGGCCATTATAGCTCTTCAGTAAATATTTCCCCGGTTTTTTGTGCGATGCCCCAAATAAATGAAATATTGATGAGCTCACATGGAGATATTAAAGATCTTAATCTTTTCCTAGGAGAAAAATCTAATCTTAATGGAGTTTAATTTTTTAAAACAAATTTTTTTTTTTTTTTTTTTTTAAAAAAAATTCTTTTTCTATCTTTCATGCTTGAGAAAAATTAATTCCATGTATGTGCTGATATGTGTTCCTTCTTCTTTCCTCTGCGGTATGGCCTCACAAGTCTTGATCTACCCACCATATGTTTATCAAACTCAGTCAAGTGCCTTTTGTAGTGTGAAGAAACTCAAAGTAGAGCCAAGCAGTTGTGTTTTCCAGGAAAGAAACTATCCACAGACCTACGTGAATGGTAGAAACTTTGGAAATTCTTACCCCGTTACAAAGGGTAGTGCTTTTCAGACAAAGATACCACTTAGCAAACCTCGAGGACACAAGTTTTCATTGCAGGCAAGTGCTGTTTTCGTAAAAAACACTGCCGGTGCTACAAAGGTCATAGCAGCTCAAGCACAGCAAGTTGGAGTGGAAGCACATCCGGCTGTGGTGTGGCGGAACAGGTTACATTTCCTAGAAGGTTCCCAGCGATGTGGATTGAAGCGCAAGAGTGAGGAGTTGGATAATCCCAGCGGCACGATGCAGATTGTTGATGAACTGTCCATACTTCCTGCAATGTTGCAAACCAACATGGGAAATCCAGTGACAGTTGTGACAACTACCACAGGATCAAAACAGAATTGTACTACCGGAGAAGGCGATTATCAGTTAGTACATCATGAGGTTTCACGGTGTCAGCTCTCATGCAGCGCAAACACTATGAAGTCCTTGACTATTCTTAGAGTCGAGAGCACTTTGGCCAGAGTTGTTAAAATGCTGGAAGAAGGACAAATGAGTAATCTGTTTTCTACAAGCAATCAGAAAAATCTTTTGAAGAATCACCCCCTCTTTCTAATGGCACGCCACAAGCATGGCAACCTAGCTCTAGTATCGCACGAGAAGTTGAGCATTTCTGTCCGCGTCATATGCTTTAGCAAGGCTCAGTACTGAAAATGCTGATGAATATAACTTTGTCCGAGCTTATGAGTGCTTTCAGCACCAGAACCATACTTGCTTGGTGTTTGAGATGCTTGAACAAAACTTGTATGACTTTCTGAAACAAATTAAAATATTCAGTCCCCTGCCAACTAAAATAGTGATCCGCCCATCTTCAGCAAGTGGCCACTGGCACTGAAAAACATTAAAAAGGCTTGGTTTAATTCCGATGCTGCATCCTCAAACCAGAGAATATTATGTTGGTGGACCCTGTTCGACAGCCATACAGGGTTAAGGTAATAGACTTTGGGTCAGCCAGTCATGTATCAAAGACTGTTTGTTCAACATATCTACAATCTCGGTACTACAGGTAGGCGGCAACCACTTTTTGACTCTTAAGAAAATGCTGGATTTCTGCTAAACGAAAGTTTTTATGTATATGTGGTTAGAGAGACTGGTAGTTAAATAAGGAAATGAATAAGATCTATTCAAGTTTGAGGTTTTAAAAGACTTGAAAAAAATCTTGGTATAATATTGCTCAGAAATCTCTACTACTTCTATGCAAAAGATACCTGGCTATTTGTTTTAAAAATATTTTACTTCTTTTATGTATATTCATGAGTTTATTGCTGCATGTATCTAAGTGCACACCATTTGTTGTGCAGTGCCCACAAGAGGTCAGAAGGACAGTGTCAGGGATCCTGCTGGAACTGGAGTTATTGATGGTTGTTAGCTCCATGTAGGTCTTTTGGGAACTGAAGACCTTGGTCCTCTATTTAATAGAGCACCCATGCTCTTTAACTGGTGAGCCATCTTTCCAGCCCCCTGGTTTTTATGTTAATAGAAGAATAAGAAGGAAAAAACAGAATATAAGAATAATATCAAGAATGAAAAACACAGTAACCCAAGTGTATTAAAATGTAGATTATGTGTTGTTTTAGTTAGTTTTCTAAATATGTCTTTGGGCATTTCAGTGCTTGAAGTAAATTCTATTTTTGTTGTTTTTATTTTTTTTTTAAATGTTGTATCTTTTTATTTTAGTGTATGAAGTCGTCTGCCGGCAGTGTAGGATTTGGAACACCCGGTGTCGTCAGTGCCAGCAGAGGTCAGACAGAAGGACGTTCGAGATTCCCCTCGGAACTGGAGTTTCCTGGAAATGGAGTTACAGACGATTCTTGGCCTGCCATGGGTGCTAGGATTCAACCCGGTCCTCTGCAAGAGCAGTCCGGTGCTCTTAACACCAAGTAGGCCATACTCTTCCAGCTCAATGTTGTTTTTATTTTTAAAGTTTTTTTTTACATTGATTAGTGTGATTGTGTGTGCAGTGTGTGTGGTGTGTGTGCGGTGCGCTGCGCACGTTTGTGTCTGTGGTGTGCTGCATGTGTAAGACAATGCTTATGGCGCACCACATGTGAGAGTCCCAGGGGCAAACTAGCTGTGGGAATCTCAGCTTCTCTTCTTTCCCCCATGTGGACCGGGATTGACTCAGGTCATCAGACTTGGTGCCTTTATGTAAACCCTGAGCCATCTTGCTGTCCTGGAGAAGTAACAAATAGACTCATAGAAATAAGAACATTTGGGAAAATTATGAGTTCAGAACATTATATAGCTACCATGATTTTTTTCTACATACACACTATGAGTAATGTTATTTTGCTGTTGGTGCTGTTTGTATGGGTGTGTTGTAGGAGATTCGAAGAGAACACATAAACCAATTTTCTTTCTTTGTTTTTAGTTTTTTCCTCTTATGTTTGGGCATATTTGAGTCAGGGTCTCCCTTTTATACCAGTTCTGTCCTGGACTTCACTCTGTAGACCCAGGCTGGCCTTGAACTCGACAGAGGTCCACCCCACCTTCTACTAAGTGCTGGGATTAAAGATAGTTGCCCACCATGCCTGGCTCTTCTTTCTTTTTTTTTTTAGATTGTATGAGTGTACTTCTGCAGGTCTGGTAGCGGTTTGTGCACCTTGTGTCGTGCAATGCTGAGGAGGTCAGAAGAGAGTTTTTTTTTTTTTTTTTTCCTGGAATTGGAGTTAAAGCTGTTCTCAGCTGCTATATGGGTGGGGAGAATCCATGGCCCTCTGCACAAGAGCATCAGATGCTCCTAACTGCCTGAGCACTTGTCCAGCCCTGACAAAAACAATTTCTATCAAATATAAATGATTAGTGTAATGCTAGCCTGAAGTACAGTAGTCTGAGGTGCTATCTGTTCTGAATAGTAAAAAATTTCTTTTTTTTGTTTTTTCCGGGGGTTGCTTTGAAAAATGTGTTTGGAGATTCTAGTTTCATAAATTTGAGAATAAATTATTTTCGTTTCAGCATGAATGATTAGATGGTCTCGGTGGACTCTCAAGCCCCATGATCTCTGACACAGGGGGGCAGATAGAACAGTGTTGGCAGTAGTAGCCACTCACAAATTACTAAGTAGATGGAAAATGTTATTTATTGTCAGAAACTGCTACTACATGAGATTATAAACTTTGACCTAATATCTGGGTTTCACATCTGGGTTAATTCTGTGCTGTAAAGACCCTGGACAGAAATAAGGAAATAACTGAAAGTTTTATACCACACAAACGATAAACTGTATCTGCGCTTGCTATTGGATTCTCCAGGAAGAAATCCACATTCGCTGTCATTTTCATCACATACAGACCCACAGATTTTCATACGAGTTTCAAAGAATATATGGCTATTAGGCATTTAGTTAGATTTTTTCTGCGAAAAATGATTTTTAAAATCCTATTCATTTGTCAGTCAGAAAAAATAGTGCTCTTCCCTACCGTTTCCCTTTGTACACAGTGGACTGTGTTTTTGAGCTCTTAGTAGCCAGTTTGCACATTATATAAACTTGCACCTCCAGCTGCTTGAGCCCTATATTTAGTTCACTCGTTAGTAAATGACCTCACCGTATTTGGGTCCTTCATTAGTCCCCATGTCAGACTTAGTGCTCTGTGATACCTACCTTCCTTTTCATTACTTGCAATCTCTGAGATGAGCAAACAAAAGAAAAGCTTATTTTTCTAATGCTGAGAACAAGAAGTAAAGAGAATCCTTTAACACAAGCCATCTAAAAATGCTAACTAGATTTATAATGAATATTGTTTCTCTAGTATTAGACCATTCTGCGAAAAACATTAACCTCTTTGTTGGAATGAAAGTTTTATGGCAAATGTAATTTTCGGTTTTGTGTATATATTATAAAATTTCTGGGTTAATAATTTACCTGATTTTCAGAAGCTGTATAGTAGTTTAAAGATTAAGACCAGGGTCTGTGTTTAGAGTTAAAAAATAAGGTTTGTATATATATAAAAAAAGTGCATGCTAACATTTTGGATGATGCTGCCTTGATAAAAAACTGAAAATAGACTTTGTGGCAGTTATATCTATGAGTTAGAATAGTTAGTCAATATTAAGGTAGATTGGCAAAAATGTAGTATAGTTCTTATTAATAATTAGGCAGCTGTTTAATGTCTTTTTTTTTTGTTTTTTTTTTTTTATGTCGTTTTGACGACAGGGTCTCCCTGTAGCCCCAGCAGTCCGGGAACTTGTCTCTGTAGACCAAGCTGGCCTCCAACTACACAAAAGGACCTCTTGCCTCTGCCTCTGCCTCCCGAGTGCTAGGATTAAAGGCGAGCGCCACCACGCCAGGCTTGTCTGATATATTTCTGCATGAAAAAGACAGCTAGCTACTAATTGTAATGTTTGTTTGCATTTTATTTTTGGAACCTTGCCATTTCTGTCTTAGCTTATGACTAGGTTACTTACGTGTTAGATTAGATATTAAACAAAAGTTTCTTGTATTTAATTTTTACTCTTTGTTAAAAAGCTATTTTGTGTTTAAATGAAAGCATGTTAAATATTTTCAAGGTAAGCACAGTATAGGTATACCCCCGATTTCTAGGGTAAAGGATTTGTATTTAAACACAGGTTTATGTGTTACTTGTTTGAACCGTGCAACACAAATGTAGTAGGGATATCTTAAAATAGACTGAGGACACTAGCCAGAAATAGTTGACTACTATAGATGGCGAGGCTGTCTAGCTCCTGCAGTGATAGGAGCCAGAAGCACATGCTAAGGGCAGTGATTTGCTGAAGGTCAGCATGTTCTAAATTCAGCTGCCTGAGTATGGTTTCTGTCAAGAACACATAGGACTTTTGAATACATAAAAGGTTTAGCAGAAGAAGGTGCTATATTTATGAGATGTGGCAATATTCAGGTCATGAATTTCAATTTTTAAATATAGAATTTTAACAGTTCTCAGTTATTTCAGAGCACAGAGACAGGAAAGTGGGCTGTAACCTGCTTTGCAGTTACATTCTTTGCTACATTACTAATTTAGCATTAATTGCTATTGAAGTAAAACATGTTTTCTAGAGCTGAGAGTGTAGCTCAGTGACAGACCACATGCCTAGCCAGAGTTCCAGTTCCACCCCCAGCTTGGGGAGGGGAGAGCTTCTTTTTTGCCTGTGATAATTACAAAAAGATCCATAGAATGATGAACAGTTAGATATCAGTTCCTCTTTAGAGCATACTCAAGTCTTGTTTCTTCTTAGACCTAGAAGTATTATACTTAGATTTTTTGTAACTTGTTTGTATGCATGTGTGTGTATGTATGTATGTGTATGTACGTACATATACGAACATATGATGTCTGGCCTTGGAATTGGGGCTCTCCTCCTGCCTCTTCCTCCTAAATTCTGGGATTATAGGCATGTGCCACCATGCCTAGCAAGGTTATTTTATAATAGGTACTGTGCCTGTATACTATGTCAATTCTTTTCAAAGCACTTTAAAATTTTTTATTTTATGTGTATGAGTATATTGTCTGCATGCATGTAAATGCACCCATGTTGCACAATGCTCTGGAGATAAGCGGATGTTGAGTTCCCTGGAACTGAAGTTAGCTGCCATGTAGGTGATGGAAATTGAATCCTGCTCTTCTTCAAGAACAGCCAGTGCTCTTAACTTCGGAGCCATCTCTCCAGCCCCTTTTCAAAACACTTTAAGTTTCTACTTTATTTCTCACATCTCATTCTTGGGGGGGATGGTGCTAAAAAGACAAGGTTTTACTTTGTAAGCCAAGGGTAGCCCAGAATTTACTGTGTAGACCAGGCAGGCCTTGATCTCTCAGAGAGCCACCTGCCTCTGCCTCCCGAGTGCTAGGATTAAAGGCGTGTGCCACCACAACCGGCTGCATAGCATTTTTTTAAAGGTGCATAAAGCCTCCTTAATGTACGGAAGCAGTAGAATGGAATGAGGGCATGGGTTAGATGCCAGCCTTACCTCATACACTTGGAAGCTTATATTCCTACTTATTTCTGAGTCTTGAGCTCTTCTTGTGACTGGAATTCAGTACCCTGAGTGTTAGTAACAAGTGTGTTACCATGGAAAGGTGCCAGTTCTTTGGCTGGTGAATAATTTAGGTATCAGCTGCTGAGGTGAGATTGTATTACTAAGGAGAGAGACTCTTAGTATGTGCTAGATTTGAACACTAAATAGAACAAATGTTTCTTTGTGAGAACACACTGAGGTATAAGAATTGTACATATTTTCTAGAAATAAAAATTGCTTCATTTAATAGTCTTTTAATTATAAAAGATTAAAAAAATTTCACTTTAAAAAAGTGTGCATGTGCGCGTACACACACACACACACACACACACACACACACACACACCAGAGTAGATGATGTAGAGACCAGGGACATCAGATCCTCATAAAGCTGGAGTTATATAAATACTTATTTATTTTTAAATTTTAATTAAAAATTTTTGGGGCTTAAAAATATCTTAATATCTTATTTTTTGGTCTTTTTTTGTTTTTGTTTTTTTTTTAAGAGTCTCCCTATAGCTCCAGCTGGCCTGGAACTCACTGTGCAGACCAGGGTGACCTTGAATTCACAGAGATCTGGCTGCCTCAAATGCTGGGATTAAAGGCATGCACCACCATGCCTGGCTATTTTTTATTTTATGTGTATGAGTGAATTTCCTGCATGTGTGTAAGTGCACCCATGTCATGCAATGCCCCCCAAGTCAGAAGAGGGCATTGATTGGAGGCAGAGGCAGGTACATCTCTACAAGATTGATGCCAGCCTGGTCTACGTAGTGAGTTATAGCCAACTGGAACTGGAGTTATGGATGGTTGTTGTCCCTGCCCCCCACCCCATCCCCCACTCCCTGCCCCCATTTGAGTGTTGTGTTGGGCATCGAGCCTGGGTCCTTTGCAAGAGCAGACAGAGCTCTTAACCACTGAGCCATCTCTCCAGCCCCTCAAATTTTTGGTGTTTTTTTAGACTGGGTCTCCCAGTCTGCCTGGAACTTATTATGCAGAGCAGGATGATCTCACAGAGATCTGTTTGCCTCTACCTCCTGAGTGCTGGTACCACCATGCCTGACAAGACTTTTTTTAAGTTAATTTTAAGCATAGTTTTCTTTTACATTGTGTCTTCAATTTTATAATTTTTACAAAATGTTTTGCACTTTATTTAAACCAATCCTTATTAGATGGATATAATTTTCAGATAATGTTCATGTCAACCTGCATGCTTATAGATGGACTTTTATCACATTTCTAGGAAGAATATTGTTAGGTCAGTAGATATATGCATTTTGCCAAAACATATCCCCCTTCTCCCCCACACATATTGAGCTGTTATAGTTTATCATGTGAAAATCCCCCTTTTGCACCAGGATGGATCTCATTTTGTAGAGTGTTTGCCTAGCATGCAGGAAGCCAGCCCAGTATAGAGTGTCTATGGTAATGCAGCATCCAGGAGGATCAAGGCCCTCCAGCTACAAATAGCTGTGGCATGCAGGAGACCCTGTTTTCACCTCATCCTCTTCCTCTTCCTCCTATCCTTATCCTAAAACATTGTTGCCTTTAAAAAAAAAAAGGTTTTTTTTGGTTTGTTTTCTTTGTTCTCTTTTTGAGATGGGGTCTCTCTGTAGCTCCAGCTGGCTGGACTTCGCTACATAGACCAGGTTGGCATCAATCTTGCAGAGATATGCCTGCCTCTGCCTCCTGAGTGCTGGAATTAAAGGCGTGTACTACCATGCCTGGCTCTAAAAATAGTCTTTTGGGCTGGAGAGATGGTTCACTGCTTAAGAACACTTGACTACTCTTACAGAACACCCAGATTCAGTTCTTAGCACCCACATGGGAGCTAACAGTGGTCTGTAACTCCAGTTCCAGAGGGTCCTATAACCTATTCTGTTCTCTACTGGCATTGTATGCATGTGATGCACTTAAATATATGTAGACAAAGCATTGTACACATTGTAAAGTAAAAACATTTAAAAAGTCTTTAAAGAAAGAAAATGCCTTCAATAAGGTAATTTCTGATTTTCAGAGGAATGGCTTTGAATAGACAAAAATAGAAAAATTTAATTGTTTTAATCACTTTCATAACATTAAAAACTTGTAGATCTGTTCTTGTGTCATATATTATTGGTAGGTACTTTTTGTGTGGGAAATGGGAATAAAAAATGAAATGATGTTGGGTGTGGTGGCGCACGCCTTTAATCCCAGCACTTGGGAGGCAGAGTCAGGTGGATCTCTGTGAGTTCAAGGCCAGCCTGGTCTACATAGTGAGTTTCAGGACAGCTGGGGCTACAGGGAGACCCTGTCTCAAAAACACCAAAAGAAAAAAAAAAAGAGAAATTATATTTACTGACTGCTTAGTTTTCATCACTATGTTAAAATACATAGTTACCCTTGGTCCTTAGAATATCCATAATAAAGAGAAATATATTCATTTAGTTGATAGGAAGTTGATACTCAGATATGTTGAACAACTTAATCTGATACACAGCCAACAAATTGCAGAACTATGATTTGAACTCGGTTTTATGCCCTCAGATCCCACTCTTCAAGGATGTTTCCTTTTTTTTCTGAAAGTCTTTTGTAGAATGTGTACTGGTGGCTTGTTAAAATTTCAAAGTGTGTGTGTGTTTGTGTGTGTATGTGTGTGTGTGTATATATATATATATATATACACATATATATTTATATTATATATATTTAAGCCCTTACCTGGTTTGTCATCTGCCATTCAGCACTGTTACACTTGATTTTATTGAAATTTTGTTTCTTCCTGAACGTCATTACTATCAGATTTTCTTTCACTTTTCTTTTTTTTTTTTTAATTTTATTTATTTTTTTGTATGTGTATGAGTGTACTGTCTGCATGTAGGTTTGTGCACCCGTGTCGTGCAATGCCGCGGAGGTCAGAAGAGGGTGTCGGATTCCCCTGGAACTGGAGTTCTCCTGGAATTGGAGTTTCAGACGGTTCTCAGCCGCCATGTGGGTGCTGGGGATCGAACCCGGGTCCTCTGTAAGAGCGGTCAGCGCTCTCAACCGCTAGGCCATCTCTCCAGCCCATTCTTTCACTTTTCTGACCAGCTTTGTTTCTTTGCTCTTAAGTCCTTGGGCCTTTTCTCAAAGTAATGTTTCCCTATTGGACACCTTATTCTCTCTATGATTTCACTTTACTTTTTCTTCTCAGTGTTAAACTTGAAATATTATCCTACCCATGTCTTCTTTTGAATACCCACTTCCTATTTCTAAGTCTTCTTGAATAATCTTTATCTAGATATCACTAACCTTAGGTACAATTAATCTTTCTCCTCAAATCTTCCCAGCCTCCCATATCACAGGTCAAGGTTATTAATAAAGAAACCATTTTCCTGGTTATGCAAGGATTGGACATGAAACTCTTTTGCTTAGCTTTTCCTCCCATTTGTCTAATACCTCTATTACCTCTGAAATATTCCCACGTGTGAATTTTGCCCTACTTTTCTCCATGTCTTATTCCTGTCTGGACTTCTACACTGTTAGTAATTTGCCCCTTTTGACTCATTGTTTCTGCTGCATCTAGCTTATCTTATATTGTTACAAATGTACTGTGTGTGCTTTGAAGCCATAAATTGCACACACAGGTATATCCCTTAATCTCTGTTTAGTTAAGGATAGACATACAGATTTAGTACCTTTTGCTCTATTTTCAGACATAAAAATCTCTGGTAAATACATACACACATACATACATACATATAAGTATGCATACACATATAATACATACCATTTGTCCTTTTTTTAATAAATATGTCAAACTTTTCAATTTCTCTTTTCTCTCTTCTTTTTTATTTTTTTTAATTTATTTTTTTTATGTGTATGAGTGTACTGTCTGCATGTAGTTTGATGCACCCGTGCTGTGCAATGCTGCGGAGGTCAGAAGAGGGCGTCGGATTCCCCTGGAACTGGAGTGAAAGATGGCCCTTAGCTGCCATGTGGGTGCTGGGAATCAAACCCCAGTCCTTTGCAAGAGCAGTCGGTGCTCTTAACCACTGAGCCATCTCTCCAGCCCCATGATTTGTCCTTTTAAACACCTTAAGCACACACTCCTATTAAAATAATTCTGTTTATAGTGTAGCATAACCATCATCACTGCTATTTTGCTGAGGAGAGCAAAAAGGATGTTCTTCCTTCCATTTTATTTATTTAGCTTTTTTGGATAAAGTTTTACTTTGTTGAAAGTCCCATACTAAAGTTCCTCATGCCTCAGCCCTCCAAAACACTGGTACCCAGCTACTATTATTTTCAAACTAAAACTGTATATATGAAGCAATGACTCATTAATACTTACCTTTCACCCTCTAGTCTATTCTCTGTGCCTGATTTTTTTTTTTTTAGATGCTTTAGGAATAACAAAACACTTTTTGTGCTTGAGTTATTTTACTTAGTGTAATGTTTCTAAGATTCTTCTGTGTTGTGTGGTATATTAGAACTTCATTCACGTTTATAACCATTATTTATGTATGTATGATAATATTCCATTATTTATGTATGTGCCATATTTTGTTCTCCATTCATTCACTGGTAGATACTTGGTTGTTTGTACTTTTTGCAGGAATGCCACTTTGAACATTGGATTTTCTTTGTTATTGCTTCTGTTGTTCAGTTGCAGGGGGTATTTTTATATTCTGGCTAGTAAATTTTCATTGGATATGATTTGGACATATTTCTTACAGTTTGTTGGTTGTCTTTTCGATCATTTGATAGGTTTCTTTTTTCTTTTTTTTTTCTTTTTGAGGCAGGGTCTCCTTATAGCTCCAGCTAGTCTGGAACTTGCTATATAGGCCAGGTTGGCCTTGAACTCACAGAGATCTGCCTGCCTCTGCCTCCTGAGTGCACCATCATGCCCAGATTTCATTTGATAGTTTTTTTTTTTAAAGCTCCATTTTAATCAGTCAGTGTGTGTGTGTGTGTGTGTGTGTGTGTGTGTGTGTGTGTGTTTTGTATGTCCACATGTGTGGTGGTATTCATGGAAGCCAGAAGAGGCCGTTGGATTCCTTGGAGCTGGTGTTCCACACGGTTGTGAGCCACCTGACTCAGAAGCTGAGAACTGAATTTAGGTCCTCTGCAAGAACAGCAAGTGCCCTAGTCCTTCTCTCCCCTTTATTTGTTAATTAAAATTTTCATTTATATGTGCGTGTGACTGACTGAATGAATGAATATTCGTATGCCCCATGCCCCAGGGTGCCTACAGAGACCAGAAGAGGGCATTGGATTTCCTGGTCTGGACCCAGTTATAGGTGCTTGTGAGCAGCCCAATGTAGTGCTGAACTAAACTGGGTCCTCTGTTAGAGCAGCAAGTGCCCCTTTGATGGTATCTTGATGCACAGTGATTTTTTTTCTTTTTTTTTTTTTTTTTCTTTCTTACCTGAGTTTTTTTTTGTGTGTGTGTGTATGAGTGTACTATCTGCATGTAGGTTGGTGCACCTGTGTCGTGCAATGCTGAGGAGGTCAGAAGAGGGCATTGAATTTCCCTGGAACTGGAGTCAAAGACAGTTCTCAGCCGCCATGTGGGTACTGGGGATTGAACCCGGGTCCTCTGCAAGAGCAGTTGGCACTCTTAACTGCTAGGCCATCTCTCCAGCCCCGCACAATGATTTTAATTTTAATAAAGTCCAGTTTATTTTTTCCTTTTTGTTGTCCATGCTTGTGGCATAAAATTTAAGGAACCATTGTCAAATTTTAGGTTATAAAAACTATATAACTATGTTTTCTTCCAATAATTTATTGTTTGTTCTTTTTGGTGTTTTTGAGACAGGGTCTCCCTATAGCCCCAGCTGTCCTGAAACCCCACTGTGTAGACCAGGCTGGCCTTGAACTCACAGAGATCCTGCTGCCTCTGCCTCCTGAGTGCTAGGATTAAAGGCCTGCGCTACCATGTCTGACATCTTTTTCTGTTTTTTTGTTTGTTTGGTGTTTTTGAGACAGGGTCTTCTTTTTTTTTTGTCTTTTTGAGACAGGGTCTCCCTTTAGTCCCAGCTGGCCTAGAGCTTGCTCTGTAGACCAGGCTGGCCTTGAACTTACAGAGATCCGCCTGCCTCTGCCTCCCAAGCTGGGACTAGAGGCGTGTGCCACCATGCCTGACCTGAGATAGGGTCTTCTTGTAGTCACAGCTGTACTGGAACTCACTCTGTAAACCAGTGTGGCCTTGAACTCGCAGAGATCCGCCTGCCTTTGCTTCCTGAATGCTGGGATTAAAGGTGTGTGCCACCACGCCGAGCTAAATAAAACATTTCTTTTTTTGTGATTTATTTATTTTTTCTTTTAGAATATCAAATTTTTCTTCATTCCTTTGATCTTATATTGCTCTAAAATATACACACATATCCTTCATCCATATACCAAAACTTCCTAACTCTGAAAATAAATGGTACCCAGTTCTAGAAGCTGTTAAGGGATTCACAATACAAGAGCACAGTTGTTTTCAGATCACATTAACGTTGCTCAGTTTGCCATACAATTAGGTAATTGGTGCTAGCATCCACAGATGAGGGATACCATTCGTTTTTCTGGGACTGTGTTACTTCACTTAGCATGATATCTTCTAGCTCCATCCATTTACCTGCAAAGTTCATGATGTCATCTTTCTTTACCACTGCATAGAACTCCATTGTGTAGATGTACATTTTCTGTATCCACTCGTCAGTCGAGGGGCACTTGGGTTGGTTCCAACTCTTTGCTATTGTGAAGAGAGCTGCAATAAACATGGCTGTGCATGTATCTCTGAGGTAAGATGAGTCTTGTGGGTATATACCCAGGAGTGGTATGGCTGGGAATAAAATACTTTGAAAGGTACTTAGGACAAACAAATTCATTGAATTTGTGTCTGTATAATATGGAGGTGAGGGGCTGGAGAGATGGCTCAGCGGTTAAGAGCACCGACTGCGCTTGCAGAGGACCCAGGCTCGATTCCCAGCACCCATATGGAGGCTAAGCACCATCTTTAACTCCAGTTCCAGGGGAATCCAACACCCTCTTCTGACCTCTGCAGCACTGCATGACATGGATGCATAAACACATGCAGACAGTACACTCATACACATTAAATTAAAAAAAAAGTAATATGGAGGTAAAGCTAAATTATTAACATGACAGAGTATATGGTCAGATTTGAAGAATTCCTTTCCTGTAAATTGTATTGTTTTGTATTACTTTAGTGTATAACTTCTTCAGAGTGAAGCCCATTGAGTTTCTAACAAGAGTTAATCCTATAGCATTTTGGATATAACTATCATTTTGAAGTCTTGTAAGAAGAAAACTTTATACCTTATAATGGTTTGTGAGGTATTAAATATCTTGCTTTCAGACAAAGGTAGCACTTTAAGAATAGTGTGCTTAGAATTGATGGTGCTAGGTAATGAAAAATAACTATGTTGCCATATTAAATTGCTTGCTTCTAATTCTGATTCTATTGATTTTGTCACTTGGAGCAAGTTGCCAGTCTTTCTGAGCCTCAGTTTACTCATCTGTAAAATGATAATAGCGACCTTGAAGGTTGCTGTGAAGATTGAATTCATAATTCAAAGCACTTAGAATAGTTTTGGGACTGTATACATTTTATAAGTAGGAGCTACAAAAAGGAATCACGTGCTTTACAAGAAAAGTGGCAAAAAAAAGTGGCAATGACATGGCACTAGGGAGTCTCCCATAGTTACTCGTTGGTGGCTTACTTGTATATATGCTACTACTTTTCTTCAGAGCCAAAACTTTTTTTTTATTATTATTATTATTATTTTTTATTTCTGTATGTGTATGCATGTACTGTCTGCATGCAAGTTTGTGCACCCGTGTCGTGCAATGCCGTGGAGGTCAGAAGAGGGTCTCGGATTCCCTTGGAGCTGGAGTTCTCCTGGAACTGGAGTTTCAGACGGTTCTGGGCCGCCATGTGGGTGCTGGGGCTCGAACCCGGGTCCTCTGCAAGAGCGGTCGGCGCTCTTAACCGCTAGGCCATCTCTCCAGCCCCCAGAGCCAAAACTTTAATAGCACATATAATGTGGTTAAATTTGTATGCATTAATACACATTTTTGGAGACAGGGTCTTGTTCTATCATTCAGACTAGCTTAGAATTCATTATGTAGCTCAAGTTAGCCTGGAACTCAAAAATCTTTCTGTCCCAGTGCTTCAGACTTCCTAGTACTGGGATTGCAGGTGTTTACCACCTATGGTGACTAAATGCATCCATTTTTGAGAAAACATTTTATTGGAGCAGAATATGGTTTATAGTATACTAATATTGAGCATGTAACTTGCTAAACTTTTATAATGTGAACACACCCACATAACCACTACCCACATCAAGTTTATTAACTATTCATGTATTCTACACAAAATAGTTTATGAAATGACTTTTGTCTGTATTTTTATGCGAAATGACTTTTGTCTGTATTTTTATGTGCCTGGTTTTCTTACCTGTGCTTGATTTTCTTACTTGTGCTTGGTTTTCTTACCTGTGCTTGGTTTTCTTACCTGTGCTTGGTTTTCTTACCCTAGTGGTTTAATTATATGTAATCTATCTAATTTTATTATTATTTGTGGCATTTATTATAGGGATCATTTAGTCCAAGCTGGCTCCAAACTGAGTATATATCTGAGAGTGACCTTGAATTCCTAATCCTCCTGCTTCTAACTCAACAGCTGGGATTTTAGGTGTGTGCTACTATGACTGACTCAAGGATTACTTAAAAGTGCCCCCCCCAATATGGGCTGGAAGTTATGAACTCGGGGAAGTCCTACACAAGCGCACTACCACTGAGCTCTATCCATAGTCCTGTAATTTTAAAATAAAATATAAAATTTTAAAAGCCTTAGGGATATCTTCTGTGGCTTTTATTGTTGCTTACTGGTGTATGTATGTATGATGTGTACGTGCATGTTCATATCTGTGAATGAGGATATGTGTGTGCCATAGTGTACACATGCCACATTGCACATGTGGAGGTCAAAGGACAATGCTGGGTGCCTGTCAGCTCTTGCCTTCCATCTTGATTGAGATAAGGTCTCTCCCTTGTCTTGTTTGCCACAGAGTACAACAGGGTAGCTCTCTAGCTTTCTGGGACTCTCTGCCTCTCCTGTGTCCTGTCCCCCGTCCCCATCCCCNTTACAGATGGTTCTTAGCCGCCATGTGGGTGCTGGGGATTGAACCCAGGTCCTCTGCAAGAGCAGTCGGTGCTCTTAACTGCTAGGCCATCTCTCCAGCCCCATGTGCCTTACTTTTCTTTTAATATGGGTATATTCTTTTCTTTCACCTATATGAATATATATATATCTATATATATATATCTATATACATAGCAAAGCATACATACTATATATGCAAATATTTACTTTCATTTTACATTTTTTAGTTTTTATGTGTATGAGTGTTTTGTCTGCATGTATATAAGTGAACCCATTCATACAATGCCCAGAGAGGTCAGAAAGGGGCTTTAGACCTCCTGTACTGGAATTATGGATGGTTGTTAGCCACGATGTGGATAACATTGAACCCAGGTCCTCTGCAAGAACAGCCAGTGCTCTTGCCTTGCTTTTCTTTTTTTTTGAGAGAGGGCCTTACTGTGGGCCAGGCTGGCCTTGAATTCTCAATGTTTGTGTTTTTGCCTTCTGAGAGCAAAGACTAGAGAAATGTCGTGCTGGCGTCTAGAAGACTATATTAATGACAGATTTAAAAATATGTGGTATTTATTTTATGTATGTATGTTTGTCTATCTGTGTGAGTGTGGTTGGGCTGTGTGTATGTGTGTGTGTGTGGTATATGCACAGGCATGTGGAGGGGTATATGAGCCAACCTCCCTATCATGATGGACTGGAATTCCCTAAAACTGTCAAGCAAATTTAAAACATCCCCATTTACTTTTGTCTGATATTTTGTCCCAATGACACAAAGGTCATCAAACAGCCTCTGAGTTCTGACTTTTTCCTGATTTTGCTAGGCAGGTGGACCTGCCTGTCTTACCGCCTGTGAGGGTGGATGGACATGCTGGACTTAGGCATCCTTTGGTTGGATCTCAGTTTCTTACTTTTCTTTCTTTTTTCTTCTTCTTCTTCTTCTTCTTCTTCTTCTTCTTCTTCTTCTTCTTCTTCTTCTTCTTCTTCTTCTTCTTCTTCTTCTTCTTCTTGGTATTTTTGAGACAGGGTCTCCCTTTAGTCTCAGCTGGCCTAGAGCTTGCTCTGTAGACCAGGCTGGCCTTGAACTCACAGAGATCCACCTGCCTCTGCCTCCCAAGTGCTAGGATTAAAGAAAGGCGTGTGCCAGGCAGACATCATTCTTTCTAGTATGTGACAGGTGCATAGCTGTCATCCTAGCACTGGAAGGATCTTAAGGCCACCCAAAAAGCAAAAGTCCTTTGTGGATATCCCTTAACTGAACACTCTTTATTCTTCTTTTTTTTTTTTCACATATATTTATTTTTATTTTTTTAACAAATCTAGACCTGTGTTCCCACCCATTCCCCCACCCCACCAGAGCTCATGCATTCTGCCAAACATGCTTTTCATCTCTTTCTCAGTCTTTCTCAATTTTCTCCATGAGGAAGTTGACTGTTTTGAGCAGAAGTTCACTGTTTCAGTCAGTACTGTTTATTCTTCTAAAGTGACTCAGTTGTCAGAAAAGAGGAGTCTGCATGTGTGGGTCTGTTTTCTAAATCTGCTCTAGTCATTGTGTGTATTCTTCTGGGATCATAGGAGTGCTTTACCAGGCTTATACTCCATGTTCTTTTGAAATGCTTTCCATCTCAGTTTTCTTTGTTTCAATCTTTATATTTTTAAGCTGGATATCATCAAAGATTCCTCCCCTCATCAATATTTCACTGTACAACTTTTTTTTGTTTTGTTCTTTTCTTAACATCCTGCCATGTGGTCTAGGCAGGTCTTGATCCTCCTGCCTCCACATTCTAAATGCTGGGAATATAGAACTTGGAAAATACACTGTTTGCAATGCATGAAACTTTTCATAAATGTAAAATTGTGAAAGGATTATATGCTGGATATACATATACTATTTGGATTCAACAGTTAACATTTTGCTTTATATATTTCCCTCTGTTTATCATCTTTATCTAACAGTGAAATTCAGAATAAATTCCATATATTGCACTACTAAGCATTTCAGCATGCTTAAGATGTGTTATGAATCTCCTTTGGTTTTGGTGTGATTTATTCCCTCGGAAACTCATGTTAAAGTTATGATGTATTAAGAAGTAGGACTACGGGCTGGAGAAATGACCTAGCGGTTAAGAGCGCCGACTGCTCTTGCGGAGGACCCGGGTTCGATCCCCAGCACCCACATGGCGGCTGAGAACCATCTTTAACTCCAGTTCCAGGGGAATCCGACACCCTCTTCTGACCTCCATGGCTTTGCATGACATAGGTGCACAGACCTACATGCAGACAGTACATTCATACACATACAAAAATAAATAAAATTAAAAAAAGAAGTAGGACTAGAACTGGGATTAGTTCAGTGATGGAATGCTTGGCTAGCCTGCAAAGGGGTCTGCGTTTTGACCAGCATCCTCTAGTTCTCCCAGCTGTGTGGCTTATAAAATATTTGATAGGTAATTTAAAGTCTCTGTCTTTAGGAATGGATTCATCCATTTGTCTGATTAATGCATTAATGGGCTATCTCAATGGAGCTCCTAGGGTTTGGAGAGAAAGCTCAATGGTTAAGACACTTGCTGTTCTTGACGAGGACCTGTTTTTGGTTCCCAGCACCCACATGGTGGCTTACAACTCTCTTTAACTCCATTTCTAGGGGATCTGACACCATCTTCTGACCTCTATCATGCACATGGTGTACATGCATACACTCAGACACACACACAAAAGAAATAGCTTCATATTTAATAAAATGGGGCTCATAGAAGTATTTTGGTTAAGTTTCTTACACTTTCCCTGTCCTTTGCCATGTGATGCCTTGCAACCTTGGAAATAGCCAAATAAACCTCTTAATAATTTGCATACTGTGTGTCATTTTGTTATTAGGAACAGAAAAATTTTGATAGGCTCTTTATTATTATTATTACATTCATTAATTGATGTAGCACATTTGTATGTGTTGGGCCCTGTGGAATGTGTGCAGGTTGTTGGACAACTTATGTGTGGAGCCCAGGGATTGAACTCAAGTTTGTCAAGATTGGCAGCAAGTACCTTTACCTGCAGAGCCCTCTTGGTATCCCATAGATTCTTTTATTGAAGGTAAATTTTATGTTGAAAAATGCACCAAAGATATTTAGAAGTGGAGGTGCAGGACATCTATTTGAATAGTTTTTGTTGGTTTTATATTGCAGTTTTCTAGGGGAAATTCTGTTATTTCATCTCTTTTAATTTTTTTTATTTTTATTTTTTCTCTATGTGTATGAATGTACTGTCTGCATGCAAGTCTGTGCACCCGTGTCGTGCAATGCTGTGGAGGTCAGAAGAGGGTGTCGGATTCCCCTGGAACTGGAGTTCTCCTGGAATTGGAGTTTCAGACTGTTCTCAGCTGCCATGTGGGTGCTGGGGATCGAACCCGGGTCCTCTTCAAGAGCAGTCAGTGCTCTTAACCGCTAGGCCATCTCTCCAGCCCCTATTTTATCTCTTAAATGGTGCTCATTTCAGATTTTCAATAGCCAAATAACTGTGGGGAGGTTTCTGCTGATTTCTTCCCCTTTGGATTTTGAGATTTGATTATATTTTTTGCTTGACTGAGAACTTTGTACTTTAGCATGGGACCATGGACATGAAAAGTGCTGAGCGGTGCTATTTAATGTGGTAGCTAGTGGTCTCTTATGGGTATTTGATTATAAACTTAATTAAAAGGAAACAAAAAAATCATTTCCTCAGTCACATTGGTTACATTTGAAGTGCTCAGTGATCACATGTACATGTGTTCAATGCAGAGAACATTTCCATTGTTTTGGACAGCTCTACTGGACTGGGCAGTCCTAGGGACTTTGCATGCCAGTATCTTCCTCCAGGGTGAATTCATTTTTATTGTAGAAGAGAGGTAAATCATGTCATTTCAAGGGACTCCGGTCTGTTTCAGTTTACCTTTGTTTCTAGGTCTATCCCTTTGTGATTTTATCTGCAAAGCCTGGGTAATCTATCAGGACCCTTCTTCCACAGCCATTTCTTCCATAACCAAAACCTTTTTGCTTTTCCAGGTCAGTAGGAGACAGCTTCAGTCTTGGCCACTGCTTTCTGTTCAGCCTGTATGCCTTACTGTTAGTAACTTAGACTCTAAGATGAGACATTGCTCATTAGCCCTCTCTTTCTCCATCTTTACAGTTGATTCTGGGATCTTTGCTCTTACAGGGAGGGACAGATACCCCACCTAGAACCTGTCTTATCCATGTGTGTTTAGGGTCCTGGGTTCTAGGAGAATCACAGGTGCCATTCTCATTTTCCCAAGGAAGGTTACAGACTAGATCACCTGACATGGAGGGTTACCAGTGGCAGCACATCTCCCCCACCCATGTCATGAGCACAGGTTTATCTGTGTTTCTCTTCCTTGCCACACACCATCCTTAGCCTTGTACATTCCTTCCCGGGAATTCTCTCCCCTCCCCTTATGCCCTAGGAATCAGGGAGAGCCTGGCTGAGGCTTTTGCTGTGAAACCTTCCTCTATCCCTCTGAGACCTCTAAGAAAAAGGGCCCCCATTATGCCTCTTATGCCTAGACTCTCAGAGCCCCCACCATTCTGTTGTCTGTCTGTCCATCCATGGAATTAGTACCTTCTAATAAACTTCTTACCCAGAAAGAATCCGCCTCAGTGTTCCCCTTGAACCTGAAACCCAACACCTCTCAACATCTATTGCAAGGAAATGTAAAGTTCAGTTTAGTAATGCTTTCTCTTTGTACTAGAACAGTATTCCTTTACGTTTTTGTTGTTTTATTTGTTTCTAAGTGAATTCCTATAGATTAAAAAATAGATTTTGTTTTTTAGTTATTTTTTGTTTTAGGTTTATAGCAAACTGAATAAGAGGTACAGAGAGTTCCATATGTCCCCTGTCTTGATACATTTCTGACCTCTTTTTCCTGAGAACAATATGCACCAACATGCCACCTTTGTCACAAATATGAGCCTGTGTTATATATCATCACTCAAATTCTACGCATTAAGCTATTAGTGCATTATCCAGCTTTTATAGTTGTATCCTCTCATTTTCTTTGTTCTGCAGAATCTTATTTGCAGTTGTTCCTGACCATTTTTTAGAGCTGTTATTTTTGGGCTTAGTGGTTCTAGTAGGAGATCGTGTATAGTGATGTTTAGAGGAGTTTTTGCTTTCTTATCCCTTTATATGTCAATAGTCTAGATTCAGAACTTGCTTCATACAGTTAGCTATTTTTGTAGTTTATCCAGTATCTGAGAATTTCATTAAAAACATACTGAAATGAAATGGAATATATTTGGGGGAGCATGGTATCTCATTTAAATGTTTGATATTCATTGACTGCCTCTTAAATTTCATTTCTATTGTGCATACACATTATGTGTATCATTTGCATGGGTGCATATGTGCATGCCATGGCGTGTGTGTAGTGGTCAGAGGACAGCTTTACAGAGTCAGTTCTCTTCTTCCACTGTGGGTTCCAGGGGTCAAATTCTGGTCATCAGGCGTGTGTTGTGAGCACTTTTACCTACTGAAAAGAGGAGATAGAACACGTGAATTTTATCAGGTCTGTGTGTAGAAGACACATTTTATTTCTTGCAAGGTTTAACCTTTCGCCTAAGTTTTTGTGGTGCCTCTATCATTTTTAACACTGAGGAAAACTCTCTAGCACTCTTAATTTCAGATGCATTTTTGGTTAAAGAGATTAATTATATGCTACTTGGTTTACTTAGTTTTGTTGTCAACAATAATCTGGAAAGGCAAAGATATCCCTGTTGTAGATATTTTGTGAAGAGACTGGGTATTTCTTTTTTTGGTCTTTTCGAGACAGGGTCTCCCTGTAGCCCCAGCTGTCCTGGAACTCACTCTGTAGACCAGGCTGGCCTTGAACTCACAAAGATCCGCCTGCCTCTGCCTCCCAAGTGCTAGGATTAAAGGTGTGCACCACCACGCCCGGCGAGACTGGGTATTTCTTAAGCCAAATAATTTATTTGGTTGAGTTTTGGTAGCCAAAGACATCAAACAATCATTGTGCCCATGTCGTGGGGAGGGTCTGCTTAACTATGCCACAGTATGCAAAGTGGAAAAGGAACTAGCCTCATGGAGAAGGGCCTCACCTGTCAGGAAGAGATGGGGAGGGCCTGCCTTGACCTTTCCGAAACAGACTATTCCAGGGAACCAGGTCTATTCCTGCAGACTGGACCCACTCTCATCAATATTTTCTTGGTGGAAGTTCAGTTACCTTCTAGTAGGCCTCATTACTACGTTGAGAACCAAGTTTCCTTCCAGTGAATGAACCCGTTAGTACAAATAATATATCTAAACCAAAGCAATCTCTCGTTGCAAATAGATCAGTTGAGGCTGTAATTAAGTATATAACTTGATTAAGGTCTAGAGATTGCAGCTATCTATTAGTTGACATGTGAATTCAGTTCTCTGTGAGTTCATTTTACTTGATTATTCTGGTAAATAATTACCTCTTCTGAGAAGCATTAAAAGTTACTCCCTGAAAATCAATAATATGAATATTTTCTGGTATACTCTTTGATAAATTAAATGTATAATAGTATCTTGTGGTATTTCTGTTGAAAACTGATTTATTTTATTATCTTTTTTCTTTTTGAGGCAGGATCTTCCTGTAGCCACAGCTGGCCTGGAACTCACTATGTAGACCAAGCTGGCCTTGAATTCACAGAGATCCACCTGCCTCTGCCTCCCTAGTGCTGGGATTAACGGCATGTGCCACCATGCCCAGCAAAATCAATGTTCTTATGAGGCAATATTACATAAAGATATTGAGTGACATTCTAAAAGCAACCTATCTGTACAGTCTTAAAAAATGGTAAAAAAAATTTTGTTTATTTGTTTGTTTTGAAACAAACTCTGTAGTCTCCCTGTAGTCCTCCAGCTGGCCTGGAGCTCACTTTGTAGACCAGGCTGGCCTTGAATTCAGAGATCTGCCTGCCTCTGCCACCACGCCCAGCACTAAAGACCATTCTTAGCCACCATGTGGGTGCTGGGAATCAGACCCAGGTCCTCTGCAAGAGCAGTCAGTGCTCTTAACCACTGAGCCATCTCTCCAGTCCCTAAGCTTAGTTTTTAACTTTGAGAAATGAAGTGCTTCATTAGATCAGATATTCATAATCACTGATTATAAAAAGACTCAAAGTGGGAGCCACACTATGATCAGTTTCTGACTCTCCTTCCTCCCTCATGCTTACTAGGCAAGCTCTTTACAACTGAGGTACATGCATAGCTTAGTATTTTCTTGATGAATATGAAATCAGCATACCAGTTCATAGTTCAGTGGTATTTGTAATGGTAACCTAAAACACCTGTTTACTGCAGGTGTACTTGTTTCTAGAATTGGACATACTGAACAGCTAAACCACAACAGCCCTTTTCCTAACAGGGTTGTGTTTCCTCTTCCACTAATTGAACATTTGACTTAAGCAAGTGGGTAAAAGGAATAAAGCAAATGAGATGTTTTATTACTGGCCATCTTTTCTGAATGACTCTTGACTTCTTACAAAAGCATCTAGTATGAGCATCACTTTCAGGTACTCTAACAAAAGTTGAAGAAGTTCTGTTCACTCACTTAAATTCTTATATCAACCTACCCACTTTCATTGTTAAGCTGTTTCAAGTTTTTAGAGAACAGAGAGTATTTGTTTTTAATGAATATTGGTAAATTTGACTAAAAGCACAGGGCAGAGAAAGAAACAGTATTTTAAACACAGATTGCTTTGTTACCATATAATCTAAACTTTGGATTTAGTGGGTTTCTAATGATGAGTGATTATTTATTTGAAGAGAGGCTTCAAGCTATCAGACCGGTCAGTGAGCTGGCATGTTTAACGTGTGTTTTGTCTGTGTACAAAGCACAAATAATGTCTATGGGCACAGAGGTCTGGTGTACTTGTCATCCCCCCCCCCTTTTTTTTTTTTTTTTGAGACAGGGCCCCTCTGTAACCTTATCTGGCCTGGAACTTGCTATGTAGATCAGGCTTGCCTTGGCCTCACAGAGATCTACTGCCTCTGCCTCTGGAGTGCTTGGATTAAACCACCATGTCAGGCTGCTGTACTCTTAATACGAAAGTATATTTAGCCTGTTTAGTGAAAGAATTTGAAGCAACCTTATTCACTATGATGAACATTTATTGCTCTTATAATACATAGTTTTAATTTTAAACTTTGGTGGTTTTCGGGGGACAGAATCTCACTCTATAGCCCAGAGTAACTGGGAACTCACTGTTACAGTTTAGGCTGGTCTTTGGCACCCCTCCTACGTCAGCCCCCTAAGTACTGTGTGAACCATCACACTGCCTTAAAGTTTGTTTTCTATTGTAAGACTAGCTCCTTTAACTCTTACATCTCTAGCAGGGACATCTAAGTCCTTTACCATGTTGCTTCTCACCTTTTACATGTGGTGATATACATAGAAAATGTATGTCATATATGGCTAAATGTAAAGACTTTGGTCACATTGTATTTATAAATAAATCTATTGCATTTTCTTCATTACTTTATTTAATTTCCTAGTACTATTCTCCACTGAAAGGAACATTAGGTATCCTTAAGAGAAATGGCTGCTTCTAGGGCTATAGAGGGAGAGAAGAACTTGAGCCTGGAATATCTTGTTATGTCAGAAAGCAAAGAAATTATCAGAATATACAAGGCCATGTTGAATTGAGTACAAAAGCTTGAGGAAGATCCAACTGGTGAAATCAGTAAATATTTAATATCAAAATAATTATAGCAATAGATTATAACCCACTCAACAAAATAGGAATTCATTAAACTCTCTTCATAGAGGGAAATAAATGAATAAAGGTAAAGGTTATTTACCTATTTACTTTTGAATCAGGATGTTGCCTCAACTTGTGTTCCTGCCTCAGCCTCCCAAGTTGTCAGATTATAGGTGTGCACACCATGCCTAACTCCAGTGTTTAATAAGGAATGGAATATTTATATGCTTTTACATACAGTTCATTCTAAAGGGAAAAGAAGAAACTTAACAGTGGATACATCTTTCATAAACCACATTTGTCAGGTGATCAGAGTAAAAGTTCCTAGTGAAGCATAGCAATATTGCATGGCATCTGATAAACTCTAATGAAAAGACAACATTCCCCTAGCGGATTTATATCCTGATCTGGTGCTTGTGAGTATCCATGTGCCACAGAGCATGTGTAGGGTCAAAGGACAGCTCCAGGAGTCTGTTCTACTTTATGGGTTCTGGGAGTTGAACTCAGGTTGTCAGGCTTAGTGGCAGGCACCTTTACCTGTTGAGTAGTCTCACTGGCCTACGTTATTCGTATAATTGGTCAAATTGGAATAGACTCTGACGCTTAGATGGCAGAATTGTATCCATGTTCAGTATTGATGATCATGTTGGGGTTATTCAGGAAAACATCTGTGTAAGAAAGAAAAAGCATCCAGCAATATGACCAATTATTCTCAAGACATTAGAGGAAAAAGATTGTGCTGTTCATACATACAACTCCTCTGGAATATCACAATGGGATTCAAATTAAGCATACACACAACATTCATACAGGTCTAGGATGACTATGGTGTGCATGGCTTCCTTTACAATATGCAGCAGCACATGGACATTCTCTTAGGACTTCTCATAAGAAAGCCACATAAAGTAGCAACATAATTTATCTGAGAAAGATACATTTCATAGACCATAACCAAAGTGTTTTAACTGTTCAGTGTATTTTTAAGTTATATCATATTTTTCTACCTTTCAAAGCAGAATTAATTACGTTTGTCTCTTGTAATTACTAGTGACTCCAGTTGTGTGACTATTTATTAATGTGTTCTCAAGGTCTAGATCCACTTTTAACTTTTGGAAGTTTTGTTTTTACTAATATCATTGGTTATATGCTTAATATGTTAACATGTTTAATGGTTTTGCCAGTTTTCTTTGCTGGTATATTATTTCTAATCTGCTGTAACTTAAAAAGCAAGGTTTATTTGTTGGTTTATTAATTAATTAATTAATTTATTTATGTGTTTTTGAGATAGGGTTTCCATGTAGCCCCAGCTGCCCTGAAACTCACTATGTAGACCAGGCTAGCCTTGAACTCACAGAGATCCACCTGCCTCTGCCTCTCGAGTGCTGGGATTAAAGGCATGTGCCACTATGCCCAGCTTTTTCTTCTTTTTAAAGTGTTACCACTGAAGTCTTCACATGGGGGAAAGATCGCAGTGAAGAGATAATGTAAAAAAGAAAATAAATTCTCTAAAGTGAAAAGCATCCTGATTTTTTTTTTCTTTTTAAATTTCAGAGCTCCAGAGATTATATTGGGGTTGCCATTTTGTGAAGCCATAGACATGTGGTCACTGGGATGTGTGATTGCAGAATTATTTCTTGGATGGCCTCTCTACCCAGGAGCCTTGGAGTATGATCAGGTAAGAAATCAGATTGAATTGACAGAAAGAAAGGAAAGGAATGGAAAGGAAAAGAAAGGAAAGGAAAGGGGAAAGGGGAAAGGGAGAGAAAGAAGGAAGGAAGGAAGGAAGGAAGGGAAGAAAGAAGAAAGAAGAAAGAAGAAAAAGAGAAAGGAAGGGAGAGAGAAAGAAAGAGAGAGAGAAAGAGAGAGAAAGAAAGAAAAGAAAGAAGGAAGAAAAAGAAAGAATAACAGTAGACTTAGAGGTTGCCTGGCTCTACTTGTAGAAAATGTGACCACCTTCATAGAGTGCCAAACCTAGGATCTTACAAATTTTAAACACAACATTAATTATTTTATTTTATTTATTTAATTTTATTATTCTTTTGGTTTGGTTTTTTGGAGATAGGCTCTCCCTATAGTTCCAGCCAGCCTGGAACTTGCTATGTAGACCAGGCTGGCCTCAATCTCACAGATATCCCCTTGCCTCTGCCTTCCCAGCGCTGAGATTAAAGGCATGGCACCATCATTCCCCCTTTAGTTCTTGCCTGTGAAGCTTCTTTTATAATACTTAAGTATTTTTTTGTCAGCCAAGATATAATCCACAGGTCCCAAATCAGGTTTGTAAAATAGTTTGTTCAAATATTCATCTATTTCTCTTAGGTTTTCAATTTTAGTGGAGTATTGGTTTTTGAAGTATTCCCATATGATTGTCTGGATCCATATGATTATCTGGATCTTTGCCTGTTGTGATGTTTCCCCTTTCATCATGAATACTATTGATTTGGAGTTGCTCTTTTTTTATTTTTTTGGTTAACTGGGCTAGAGGTCTGTCTATTTTGTTTATCTTTTCAAAGAACCAGCTTTTGGACTCCTTGATTCTATCTATTGTTTTCTTTGTTTCTATTTCATTGATTTCTGCTCTGATTTTTGTGATTTCTCCCTCTCTTTTGGGTTTAGGGTTCATTTGTTGTTGTCTCTCAAGTGTTTTTAGCTGCAGCATTAGATCGTTTATTTGTTCCCTTTCTGGTTTTTTGATCTGGGCACTTAGGGCTATAAATTTCCCTGTCAAGAATGCTTTTAAAGTATCCCACAAGTTTTGTTGTATTGTATTGTCTTTTTTGTTCAGTTCCATGAATACTTTTATTTCACTCTTTCTTTCCTGATCCATTCATTATTCAGGATGGCATTGTTTAGTCTCCATGTGTTCTTGTAGCTAGTTGGGATTATTCTGGTATTCATATTGGGCTTTATTGCACTGTAGTCTGATGGAATGCATGGAGTAATTTCAATCCTTTTGTATTTGTTGAGATTTCTTTTGTGTCCCAGTATGTGGTCAATTTTGGAGAATGTTCCATGAGGTGCTGAGTAGAAAGTATATTCTCTGGTGTTTGGGTGGAATATTCTATAGATATCTGTGAGGTCCACTTGGTGTATTGTATTGTTCAGTTCTGATGTGTGTCTGTTTATTTTTTGTCCAGTTGATCTATCCAAGGGGCTCAATGGGGTGTTGAAGTCTCCCACTATTAGTGTGTTAGGATTAATCTGTGTCTTGAGCTCCTGCAGAGTAGTGTTTATAAAGTTAGGTGCATTAGAATTTGGTGCATAGACATTTAGGATTGTGAGGTCTTCATAGTTAATTGTTCCCTTGACAAGGACTTGTCTCTTCTGATTAGTTTTATTTTGAGATCTATTTTGTCTGATATTAGAATAGCCACTCCAGCTTGTTTCTTGGTACCATTCGCTTAGAATATTTTTTTTCCATACTTTCACTCTAAGGTACTGTCTCTCTTTGAGGGTGAGACTGGTTTCCTGTAGACAGCATATAGAAGGATTCAGCTTCCTAATCCATTCTCTCAGTCTATGTCTTTTGATTGGGGAATTTAGACCATTACTATTTAAGGTTATTATTGAGAGATGTGTGTTGCTTCCTTTCACCTTATTTTTGTTTGCATTCTTGGACTAAGTTTATATTTACTCTGTTATGCTTTTGGTGATTTCTCTCTTGTAGTTGCTTAGGGATAGTTGCTCCTTTCCTCTGTTCTTTGGATTGCTTTGAAGATTTTCTGAAGTGTTGGTTTCTTAGACATGTATTCTTTCATCTTGTTCATGTCGTGAAAGATTTTTTCTTTCTCCTTTAACTATAACTGACATTTTTGCTGGATATAGTAGCTGGGTTGGCATCTAAAGTCGTTTAGCACAGAGAATTCTAGCTTTCATAGTTTGGACTGAGAAGTCAGCTGTGATTCTGATGGGTTTTCCCCTTTTATGTAACTTGTTTTTTTCTCTTGAGGCTTTCAGTATTTTGTCCTTGTTTTGAGCATCTAGTGTTTTAACAATTATATGGGATGGGGAGTTTCTTTTCTGGTCCTGTCTATTTGGTGTTCTATGTGCTTCTTGTATTTGTATGGGATGGTCTTTTTTCAGTTTGGGAAAATTTTCTTCTATCCTGTTGAAGATCTGGTCAATAGTGTTGTCTTGGGATTCATTTCCTTTCTCTATCCCTGTGATGCAGAGGTTTGATCTTTTCATGGTGTCCCACATTTCCTGCTTGTTCCACTCTTGTGTTTTTTAAAATTTTTTCATAATCTTTACTTGAGCTTTGTAGTTGCTCTGTATTATCCTGCAGGTCTGATATTCTTTTTTCTGTTTCTTCCATTCTGCTTCTGAGGCTTTTTCTCATCCTTTCTTTGTGATTGGATGAATGTTCAATTTCCTTTTTCATTTCATCCTGTGATTTCTTTAGATTTTCCACTTCCCTCTGGAGCCTGTCATTCTCATCTTTTAGCTCCTTGGTTCATTGGTCATTTTCTTTTTTCATTTTGGCCTGGGATCTTTTCAGCATTTCCACATCCTTCCGGAGTTTGTAATTTTCTCCCTTTAGTTCTTTCCAATGTTTGTCATTATTTCCCTCTATGTCCTTCTTGAGTTTTTCAATCTCTCCCCTTAGTTCTTTCCACTATTTGTCATTATCTCCCTTTAGGTCCTTCTTGAGTTTTTCATTCTCTTCCCTTAGTTCTCTAATTTCTTTGAATGTGTTTACAGTTCTTCTAAGGTCTGTGTCTTGGCTTCTTTCCTTGGAGATCTCATTGTAGGGATCTTCTGTAGGGTTGGTAGAGTTCATTGTGGATTTATTATGCGCTTTCCCCATGTCTTTTTTTCTTTGTGTCTTTGGCATGTGGATTTGTCTGTTTATTCGGATTCTGGCACCTCAGCGTTGGCTGCCCAGACTATAATCACTAATACCGTGCCTGTCAGGTCCTCTGCACCACAGCTCCACCAAGTTGGGGCAGGTGGTGCGGGGGGATTGGCCCAAGGATCAAAGCAGTTCCACCTTACCTTCCCCGCACCTCACTGAGTCTGTGCACCTGTCTGGAACCCAAGCTAGGACTTCGGGGGGCGGGTGTTGAGCCCCTCAAGGGTCTAAGCAGTTCTTCCTTGCCTTCTCGGCACCTCACTGAGTCCATTGATTTTTCTGTATCAAAAAGGAATGTGCAATCATTAATTTGGGTGATGTAAATGTTCCTCCTGAGATGATTTTATATATATATATATATATATATATATATATATATAATATATATATATTGGTCTTTTTGAGACAGGGTCTCTCTTTAGTCCCAACTGGCCTGGAGCTTGCTCTGTATACCTGGCTAGCCTTGAACTCACAGAATCTGCCTGCCTCTGCCTCCTGAGTGCTGGGATTAAAGGCGTGTGCCACCATGCCTAGCACCAAGATAATTCTTTATTTTTTATTTTTTTGGTCTTTTTGAGACAGGGTCATGATAATTATTAATATAAGTTGATATTGTTCACATAAATTTCTTATCTTCCAGTAACTTTCTACCCGTGGACCTTCTCTTTTAGGCCAGGTTTTCCAAATTGTCTGTTTTTTGCCTTCTTTATATTCAGGATACCTTCTCAAAAAGACAGTTTGTGTTGTTGTTGTTGTTGTTGTTGTTGTTAACTTTGGATTTGATGCAGATTCTAGACTATTGCTAGTTCTGAAAGACTTGGAGTTCCATAATCCCATAGTTGCTGAAGTGCTAGGTCAGTGGACAGCTGCTACAAGTATGTTTGAAGCTCTGTGGAGTAGTTTGTGGCATGCAGAGTGCTGTGGAGCCAGATACCATGTACTGATGATTTCAGGTTGATTTGTAATGCACCCTGGATTTAGACTTCACAACTGTTGTCCTGGATAGCTGATGTTAGTTTTGAAAAGAATTAAAAACATCAGTTATTGTGTTCTTTCTACTGAAGAACAGTTTTCTGTCTGTCTATCTATCTATCTATCTATCTATCTATCTATCTATCTATCTATCTAATTTTTTTGGTCTTTTTGACACAGGGTCTCCCAGTAGCCCCAGCTGTCCTAGAACTCTCTATGTAGACCAGGCTGACCTTGAACTCACAGAGATCTGCCTGCCTCTGCCTCCCAAGTGCTGGGATTAAAGGTTTGCTCCACCATGCCCAGCCCAAACAGTAATTTTTAAAATAAAATTCTGACCCAAACTTTTCTAAAATTCTGTTAAAAATTTTCCAAACTCTTTAATAATTTTATTTTTTACCTTTTGGAAACAGGGTCTCCCTGTAGCCCCAGCTGGCCTGGAACTCACTTTGTAGATCAGGCTGGCCTTGAACTCAGAGATCTGCCTGCCTCTGCTTCTGGAGTGCTTTGGTTAAAGCTGTGCACCAGTGACCACACCCAGTGCTTATTTTTTATTTTTTTTAAAAATATTTTTTTATTTTATGTGTTTGAGTGTATTGCCTGCATGCATGCATGTAAGTGTATCCATGTCATGCAGTGCCCATGGAGGTCAGAGGAGGTGTTGTTGGATTTCTTTAGAGTTATAGACAGTTGTTAGGTGCCATGTGAGTGCTGGGAATAGGACCTGGGTCTTGTGCAAGAGCAGGCAGTTCTCTTAACCACTGAGCCATCTCTCCAGCCCCCAAAAGTATTTTTTAAAGACAAATGGACAGTATTTATTGGGAAATGTTGCTTGTTCTAAAATATTGGAGTTTAGATAGAATCTAAAAGTTTAAATTTGTATTCAAATTATATTTTGTAATTTAAAGTCTTACATAAGACACACAGTTAAAGCCAGACATAGTGAGTGGTACATACTTTTAGTCCTGATACTCAGAAAGTCAAGGCAGGTGGATCTCTGTGAGATGGAGGCCAGCCTGATCTACATAGGAAATTACAGGCCAGCTGGGGCTACAGAGATACCCTGTCTCAAAAAAAGAAAGAAACAATAATAATAATAATAATAATAATAAAATAAAATAACCCAAAAGCAGTTACTATTTCAACTCCATATCAAAAGAAACCAACCAAATGAAACAAAATAAAACAACAAGGTCTTTGCAGATTGCAACTTTTTGTTAGGCCATTTGGATTGCAAAGAGACCTACTTAAACTGAGTTAAGGGGGAATTAATTAATATGTATGGGCCATCACAAAAATCAGGACTGAAAAATCAGTGCTTAGGCTTTGTGCACTTGAAGTTGAGGGCAGCTCTGGAATTGAGGCAACACTGGAGAAATTATCAGGCATGGGCAGGACTCTGCCACTGGACTTCAGTGAGACTTTGCTGCTTCACATGTTCTATCTGTTCTGATCCTGGTTCGTTTGCTTCTAGGAGCTTGTGCTCACCCTTATCACTGCTTAGATTACACTGACATCATTTTTCAGCTGTTCCTGCAATCCTTCTGCTCATGTTCCAACACTAATCGATACTTCCTACTACACATTTCTGATAGTGTGACTCTCGTTTGTGTACTTTATTCTGAGCACACAAGGACAATTTATGAGTCAGGGGAGGAGGAAGAGGAAGGTCAGGTGCTTCATATATGGGAAATTCTCTGTGCTTTTGAAGGTTGGTACCACATTTTATTCTCTCGCATCTCCAGCATCTAACGCATCTGTGTGTTTTGAAATTGAATTATTGGCTGGAGAGATGGCTCAGCGGTTAAGAGCACTGACTGCTCTTGCAGAGGACCCGGGTTCAATTCCCAGCACCCACATGGCGGCTAAGAACTGTCTTTAATTCCAGTTCCGGGGGAATTGGATGCCCTCTTCTGACCTCCGCAGCATTGCACAACATGGGTGCGCCAACCTACATGCAGACAGTACACTCCTGTACATAAAAATTTTTTTAAATTAAAAAAAAAAGAAAGTGAATTGTTGATGGCTTTCCATGCTTTTTTCTTCTATTTTTTATCTTCTGAAAATAAGATATTTAGTTATTTGGGGGGTGGAAAGTAAGAGAAATGAAGTTATACCAATCTGTAATGTGGAGTTTCTAGTTGTCATTTTATATTAATTTGGGGATGTAAGTATGGATAAAAATATACTTTACAGGAGGCTTAGGGTCTAGTGTTAGCACAGGCATGTAGATAATTGTGTTAACATTATGTTAAAATTGTTAGGTTCTAAGTGTATTGATAGCACAGAAAAATTACTTTTGCTTGGGATGGCCAGTGATTATAGGGATGTGTCACTACCTCTGATGTGAGAAGAGCCTTGAAGAATGAATAGTAAAAGCTAATATGTTAATTTGGTGAAGGGGAGAGTTAGGATAATAAGAAGGAGTTGGCAATCTAGGGAAGAGAGACTGGTCCATGCAGAGTTCAGCATTGTGCTAAGTGTGGTGAATGTACAAGCAGAATGTAAAGAGGCAGAGACAAAGCAGGGGGGAGCCCTACATGCCATGCTAGGAGATTTGGCATTAATTCTGTAGTCATTTTATACAAAGAAGTGCTGATCATATTTATGTATTTTCAAAATGTTGTGTCTTCATTTCTTTTGGGTTGCTACAATAGAATGCCCTAACAAAAGCAATTTAAGGGAAAAGGGGTTACTCTAGCTCTGGAAGTCCAGGCAGCAGACACTTGAAGTGGCTGGTCACATTGCATCCAATATCAGGAAGCAGAGAGTGAATGAACCTTCCTGCTCAGCTCCCTTTCTCCATTTATATAGTGCAGGATTCCAGCAGAGAATGGTGTCCTTGTGGAGTGGGCGACAGGTTGGTAGCAGTGTGAAAAATGAACTGAGGGTGACTAGATGGGGACTCTAGGAGAAACTAGAGACAGGTAGAATAATGAATGAGGCAAGTTGGGAAAGTGTGTAATCCAGAATAGGGATGGAGGAGAAGGGATACGTATGAACAGTGCCACTAGGGAAGAATTTAGGGTTTAAGTTTGGGGCCCAGTAATGAGGGATAAATAATTAACTGACCCAAATTTCATGTTCTGATTTGGGTAAAAGGTACTGCTCTTGATCAAAGGAGAAAATACACAAAGATTAGCCAATATGAGGATGAGTTAAGTATGGATATGTTCAGCTTCACACATCTTAAGTTCAGCTAGGGGAAGAGTGTCAAACAGGTGAGTCTAGAGCTATGGGACTAGAAGTCAAGATTGGGATTTAAGAGTTAGAAGTAAACTGGGGGTGGGCTGGATAGATGGCCTAGCGGTTAAGAGTGCCAATTGCTCTTGCAGAGGACCCAGGTTCGATCCCCAGCACCCACATGGTGGCTGAGAACCGTCTTTAGCTCCAGTTCCGGGGGAATCCGACGCCCTCTTCTGACCTCCTTGGCATTGCACGACACGGGTGCACAAACCTGCATGCAGACAGTGCATTCATACACATAAAAATAAATAAATATAATCTGTGATGAGCAACAACAACAAAAAAAGTGCCGACTACTCTTGCAGAGGACGATCCCCAGCACCCACATGGCGGCTGAGAACCGTCTTTAACTCCAGTTCCAGGGGAATCCGACACCCTCTTCTGACCTCCGTGGTATTGCATGACACGGGTGCACAAACCTACATGCACACAGTACACCCATACACATAAAAAATAAATAAAATTTTTTTAAAAAAGAAGTAAACTGGGGGCATTTGGGACTTGCAGGGGGAAGAAAGGAAGATGCAAGTCTAGAAAGCCTGTTCATAAAGGATGGTGGAGGAATGCAGTTAAAGAGTATCAAAAGGGAGAGAAAACCAGAAAAAAATAGTTCTGTGGAAGTTGAATGAATGGAATTTTTTTTTGGTCTTTTTTTTTTTTTGGTCTTTTTTGAGACAGAGTCTCCCTGTAGCCCCAGCTGTCCTGGAACTCACTATGTAGACCAGGCTGGGCTTGAACTCACAGAGATCCGCCTGCCACTGCCTCCCGAATGCTGGGATTAAAGATGTGCGCCACCACACCAGGCTTAAAGACGGTTCTTAGCTGTCATGTGGGTGCTGGGAATCGAACCTGGATCCTCTGAAAGAGCAGTCAGTGCTCTTAACCTCTGAGCCATCTCTCTAGCCCCCAATTAGTGGAATTTTTAAGTAAAAATAAGAGCACTGATAGTATGAAAATAGATTGAAAGTGGCGAGTGGCTTGTGCCTGTTATCCCAGTACCCTAGGAGCCTAAGGCAAGAAGATGGCTCTGAGTTTGACACCAAGTATCTGTCTCCTGACTTGTACCCCCCAAAAAATCAGAAAAGGTCTTAAAGGTGACAAATGAATATGTTTGTTATTAAGAGGCTACTGTTTACTTTAGTACTGTGAGATTGATGAAAGTTACAGATGAAAGATACAGATGGACGTGAAATAGGCTATTGATTTAAGGCTCTTAACTTAAGTGAATAAGAGTTCTAGGACAGCTGAGGCTACGGGGAGACCCTGTCTCAAAAAGACGAGAGAGGGAGGGAGGGAGAGAGAGGAGAGGAGAGGAGAGGAGGAGGGAGAGGGGGAGGGAGAGAGAGGAGAGGAGAGGAGACACACAGGAGAGGAGAGGAAGAGAAGAGAGGGTGCTGGAAAGGATAGCCTACTTAGCAAAGCAGTGTATCTTTGAGGTTAAACCAAAAAGAATGAAAATAGAAGGGCCATTTTGGTCCCAAGTTATTTCCCCCCATTTATTTAGTTATTTATTTAGTTATTTATTTATTTTTGTCTTTTCGAAACAGGGTCTCCCTGTAGTCCCAGCTGTCCTGGAACTCACTCTTATAGACCAGGCTGGCCTTGAACTCACAAAGATCCACCTGCCTCTGCCTCCAAGTGCTAGGATTAAAGGCGTGTGCCACCGCGCCTGGCTTATTATTTATTATTTTTTATGTGTATGAGTGTACTGTCTGCATGTAGGTTGGTGTACCCATGTCGTGCAATGCTGAGGAGGTCAGAAGAGGGTGTCGGATTCCCCTGGAACTGAAGTTAAAGATGGTTCTTAGCCACCATGTGGGTGCTAGGAATCGAACCCGGGTCCTCCGCAAGAGCAGTCGGTGCTCTTAACTGCTGAGCCATCTCTCCCACTGCTATTTCCCCCTTTTTAAATCCTGTCCTTATTTTTATACTGATCAGTCATTGAATATGGCAACCAATATCTAAAGGCCTAATATTATGCCAGGCACTATCATGGATGCCAGGAATATGGAAGTCAACAAAACAAATCCCTCCCCTCCCCTTTGTGGAACTTAAGTTAATGGAATAGAGTAAGAAGAGGAAAAGTATAGTATACCAGATAGAGAACAATCAGGAAGATGGGGTTGCTGGCAAGAGTTAGCTATTGGTTATTGACTTGGAAGGCTGAATGAATAAGAGGACATTTGAGCCCAGAACCAAAGGAAGAGAGCTATATGATACCTAGGACAGGTGTTCCAAACTGAAGAGAGCTGAGGGTCAGAAGCCCTGAACTGGGAGGGCTCATCTATATGTTGCTTTCTCTACAGACAGTTACACGTAGGCCACTGATTCATAGGGGCTTCTTCTCTAACTTCCCCCAATCTAAATCTCTCTTCTTACTTTCTAGCTATAACCCAGTCTCTCATTCAGAGCCCTTCATTTCTACTCTGATCTCATCTTTTGCCTATCTTAGACATCACTTTAAAAATGTCAGTTACTGGGCTGGAAATACAGCTCAGTGGTAACACTTTTGCCTATTATCACAAAGTCATAGATTCACTTGCTTCTCCCCACCCACCGAAGATAATTTCATCTCTTGTTATTTCCCCCTAGTGAACCTTTGTACTTCCAGGCTTTGAGCATGTAGATTTCCCCTCTTGATTTTCTGGATTTACATATAACTTTAATACAGATGAAGTTTCCTCAAGGACCTACTGCCACATTTATTTTAGGTATGCTTCTCTGTTTCCTTAGTTACTTTTACTCTGGCTCTTAAAGCACTGTGCAGTAATTTTTTCCTCATATGTCTCTTGCTAGATTATGATTCATTGAGGGCACAGATAATATCTTCTATTCCTAACCTTCTAGCATAGTAGCCAATAGAAGTGCGTGCTCAATTAATGCCTATCACATGAAAGAATAACTTGTTTTTTTTTTAATTATTTTTTAGATTCGATACATTTCTCAGACTCAAGGCTTACCAGGAGAACAGTTGTTAAATGTGGGTACAAAATCCACAAGATTTTTTTGCAGGGAAACGGATATGCCTCATTCTGGTTGGAGATTAAAGGTAATTCACTAAAAAATATATTTAGAAAATATTTTTTCTAAGATGTCTCATATGTATGGGTAATACCTTCCATGCTTATTTTTATTTTATTGCTCATTCTCTAACAAAACAGTGAACTATAATGATTTTTAGGCTTTTATGTATATGATACATGTGTTATGTGTTTTTATACTCAGTTATACATTAATAAGACTTAAAGGATAAGGTCTGAATCTAATCACTTTCTGCCCATCCCAACTTGGTTTCTTTTATTTTTGAGAGGCTGGCCTCCAGAGCTCCTGTGCCAGCTTCCAGTGCTGAGGTCACCTCCACGTGTACCATTCTGGGCTCCACATTCATTGTTTTTGTACTTAAATACATTTTTGTTTGTTGTGCTTTTGAATCCATTATCCTTGTAATAAACTAAATGTCAGGAGTAAAGGAATAGAAATTTAAATATGATGTGACTAATAATATATTATTTTCTTCTTTAATATATGTAAAAGACACTGGAGGAGCATGAGGCAGAGACAGGAATGAAGTCTAAAGAAGCCAGGAAGTACATATTCAGCAGTCTGGATGACATAGTGCATGTGAGTTCCATGGTCACATTTGTTAATCTTGTCTTGTATGCTTAAGATGATCCTTGATTGCCAAGGATTCTGAAATATGCTCATTTTCTAAATTTCCTTTCTTTTTTCTCCTCCTCCTCCTCCTCCTCCTCCTCCTCCTCCTTCTTCTTCTTCTTCTTCTTCTTCTTCTTTTTTTGGTCTTTTTTGAGACAGGGTTTCCCTTTAGTCCCAGCTGGGCTGGCCTTGAACTCACAGAGATCCACCTGCCTCTGCCTCCTGAGTGCCAGGATTAAAGGCATTTGCCACTATGCCCAGCTCATTTTCTAAATTTCTAAGAACACTCAGTGTGTCTTTATAAAATTTGTAATTTTCACATGCTGTTACCTACCAAGGTTTTCTTTTCAAGAGGAAAACTCCTAGAAAGGAGACATCTTTTCCTGTCTTAATAGGAATAGATATTTATTCAACTTAAAAAAAAAATGTTTAGGGTCTGGAGGGATGGCTGAGCAGGTAAAGGAGCTGATAAAGAGCTGGCTGTGGAAACCTGTTGACCTCAGTCCCATGCCTGGAACCCGTGAAAAGGTGGAAGCAGAAAGCCTACGCCAAAACGCTGTCCTCTCACCTCCACGCTTGCTTACACACAGACACTCAGACTCTGTCTTTGTCTCGCTCAATAATAATAAAGTTAAAAAAAAATCCACCCTGCTTTGAATCCTGTTTGGTACCTCAGAAGATTTTGTGGATTTATGAATTTTAGTTCTTTATTTCAAACAGTTACAGTTCACTTATTTTTCTATTTTTTTAAGCTGGAAAATTTTAATGTACCATATTCCTCTGTGGTTTATTTTTATCTGATAACTTGAAATTTTGATACCATAGGTGAACACAGTGATGGATTTAGAAGGAAGTGATCTTTTGGCTGAGAAAGCTGATAGAAGAGAATTTGTTAGTCTGTTGAAGAAAATGTTGCTGATTGATGCAGACTTAAGAATTACTCCAGTTGAGACGCTGAACCACCCTTTTGTTAATATGAAGCATCTTCTAGATTTCCCTCACAGCATCCAGTATGTCACTTTGTAATTTTTTATATTGGTTTTTGAAAAATAATAGGTCTATAGGAACTAGTATCTTAGAAAAATGATATCATTTTACTAAATATGAATTAATTGAATCAAAATAGCTAACTTAGGCAAGGTTGCATAGACTAAGAAGTGGCAGAGTAGAATTATGATACAAATTCAACCCCGTCCTGCTCTTCCCTCAAGTATCAACACTGCAAGTGTTTCACACAATGCTCTTACTGGAACAGTGGAGATAGATAGACGGGAATGGTAGAGGTACCCTCTTAGGTCACCTTTCCCTTTTCATGGGCCTTAGGTTCCGTCTTGTTTGGGGACCTGTAACTCTTTATTTTCCTGTAATCTTTTGCTTTCCATATTCTTCCTCTTATTCCTCTGCATTCTGGAAGAAAAGGAGAGCTTTATTAGTAAAGAAGAGATGCTCGGGTTCTGAAAGCATGTCATCTGACATTTTTGTGTCCTAGGCATGTGTTTTATGGGTTAGCAGGAGTAAAAAGAAACAACTTTTATGAAAGTGGGAGAGGGGAAGAAGAGAGTGTTATGGAACTCATACGACTTGAGAGCAGAAGGGGACCAGCAAGAATGGGGTAGGCAGACAGGGAATGACTAAGAATGAAGTACGGTGACATATGCATGAAAACGCCACAGTGAAACCCATCACTTTATTGCTAACTTTAGAAATTAATAAAGACACTCCATGACTTAAAACAACTTCAATTACTACCTAAAATGTTTTGTTTTAAGAATAAATCGGAACTCATTACTGTGAAGCACCCCTGTATTGGTATTTTTATAAAACTTACACTTTCCACAAACATTTAAAAATTTCCTACTCATTTCCATTAATAATCACTTTGTAAAGGATGTGACAGTGACATATTTGGTACCATTAGTTTAATGGTGTGTGTGTGTGTGTGTGTGTGGAGAGGGAGGAAGAGAGGGAGGGAGGGAGGGAGAGGAGAGAATCATAAAATTATTGTGTGCTAATCAAAAACTGCTGAATATTGATTTGCTGTCCTAAAATATTATCAACATAATGTATGCTTAGTTTGATATTTTTCTTATAGGGTTTCCTGTTAGAAAAAGTATTAGAAATAAAGTAGAAGTAATAGAATTTTATTCTTTTCTAAGTAATTTTTATTTTTATTTTAGTATTCAGTAATGTTAAATGAATTGGCATATGAAATAATGTTACAATATCTTCTACTTTTTCTTGTGCAGTGTAAAGTCCTGTTTTCATATTATGGATATTTGTAAGACCCAACCAAATTCATGTGACATAAATAATCACAGTAAAACTTCACTCTTAAGACCAGTTGTATCAACTAGTGCTGCTACTCTGACGGCAAACTTTACTAAAATTGGAACGTTAAGAAGTCAGGTAAGAGCTTATAACAGTAATACTTTGTAAATGTTAAAAAAGTCTTTTGAGGTAGAGAAGTGTCATGGGAGTAGAAGGTTTAGTGGGGGTAAGAACTTGGCATGGCTGTTACATCTCAAACAAGGAGAGCATGACTGCTGAACCCGTTTCATTTCCTTCCTCTTTTAGTGTCAGTATCTTCCTTGTCTGTGGCCACAGCTCTTATCTAAACTAGAGTTACATAGAGTTTAGTTTTATTTTCTGAAATGTGTGTGGATTTATAGTATATTTGTAGCAATCAGAGGACTGCCTTGCATAACCTGGAGTACATTGCTTGTTTTAGGCATTAACCACATCTGCTCATTCAGTTGTGCACCATGGAATACCTCTGCAGGCGGGAACTGCGCAGTTTGGTTGTGGTGATGCTTTTCATCAGACGCTGATTATCTGTCCCCCAGCTATTCAAGGTATGCTTTCATTTTAGAATTCAGTTTAGGCACCCCCCCACCCCCCATGCCCCGAAAAACACACTCCCCAAGATAAGACCTTGCTATGTAGCCCAAGCTGGCTTGGAACTCAATATCCATTTGCCTCAACTCCTTAGGCGGAGGCATGGAGGCATGTACTTCATGATTGGTGCTGCATTGCAATCATTAACAAAATGTGCCATATGACAAGTATACTTCCTATAGAATGTGGCCTGATAAAATACCTTAATAGAAACTAATGAGTTCGGAAAGTTGCCCATTGACCTGACCTGGGAATCACTGCTGTAAATGTTCAGATGAGTATATACTTCTTTCTGTCATTGCCAAACATAAAAGTGACTGAGTGCTTAGTCCTTTGGGAGTGACAATGCTAGAATCACCTTGTACATGCCAAGCAAGCACTTTACCACTGAAGTACACACTGAGCCTCAGAGCTCAGTTCTTTATTTCCTTCTCTTTAAGCTCTTTAAAATATTGGGGCTGGAGAGATGGCCTAGCGGATAAGAGCGCCGACTGCTCTTGCAGAGGACCCGGGTTCGATCCCCAGCACCCACATGGCGGCTGAGAACCGTCTGAAACTCCAATTCCAGGAGAACTCCAGTTCCAGGGGAATCTGACACCCTCTTCTGACCTC
>VZQC01012192.1:177185-204197 GCA_009823505.1 Rhizomys pruinosus
CAAAAAAAAAAAATAAATAAATAAAAAAAAATAAAGGTGTGTGTCACCACACCAAGCAAGAAGAGCTACTTTTTTTCTTTTTTTGTCTTTTCGAGACAGGGTCTCCCTGTAGCCCCAGCTGTCCTGGAACTCATTCTGTAGACCAGGCTGGCCTTGAACTCACAAAGATCCGCCTGCCTCTGCCTCCCAAGTGCTAGGATTAAAGGCATGCGCCACCATCCCCGGCTAGAAGAGCTACTTTTTATCCTCTTACTTATTAATGAAATAGCACTTTACTTACTGTTCTGAATGCCATAAATCTCATCAATGAGCCCTTCATAAGTAAGCTGGGTGGCGAGGGGTGTCAACAAATCCACGTTTCGATCAAGCAACAACAGATTATCAAACACAGGAAATATTGAATTTTGGCTTCCAGTAAACTCTCTCTTCATCCTGATCATCATATTGGCCACTTGCTAGAAACAAGACATTGTATCAGGTGGGACCTTTCTGGGAACTAACTTTAGATTTTAGGTTTTGATATTTACTTATTTTATCTTTTTGATAAGAGTCTATAGCCCCAGCTGGCCCGGAACTCACTATTTAGACGAGGTTGGCCTTGGATCTCACAGAGATCTACCTCCCAAGTGTATGCCATCATGCCCAGTGAACTAGCAGATTTTAAAATTCTGCTAAAAACAAAATCAAAAAATTAAAAAAGGAGAAAAACTTGGCAAAGGTGGTACTGATTATCTGATTATGAAATACAAAGCCCCCTTGGTTAACTCATCCCAGCACAGACAGCGACAGTAGCCACTAGGCACCAGTGATGCCCAGTATCAGATACAGCCTGTGCTTGTGATGCAAGCTATTCCCTTCCACAAGGTCTCTGAGACATGAATCAACCAGTATTGAGCCACTGTCCCCAGGGAAACAGGCATCCTGAGCCCCTCCTCACAGTGCTTCTCTTTTTCAAAGTTTTTTTTTTTATTTCTATTTGTGTGTGTGTGTGTGTGTGTGTGTGTGTGTGTGTGTGTATAGGGGGTATATGTATGAGAGTACAGTGCTTGCAGAGGCCAGAAGAGGGTGTCAGATGCCCTGGAACTAGAGTTCTAGGCAGTTATAAGCAGTATGTGAGTTGTAAGCTGGAAACAGAATTCAGGTCCTCTGGAAGAACAGCATTTCTCCAGCCCCAGTGACAGCTCTTGTCAACACATCAGTACAAACCTTGTGTTGTATGCTTATTGATTCATTAAACTGAACTCAAGGCCGAGAACTCTGAGTCTGGCTTGCACAGAACTTTTCCAAAATTGTTTTCTTTTTTTTTTTTTTTAGATTTTTTTTTTTTTTTTTTTTTTTTTTTTTTTTTTTTTTTTTTTTTTTTTCATAGCACTTTACAAAAGTGGTGCCATGTTTATTTCTGGAATTCTAGCAGCTCTGTTTTAGGGACACTGGCCTGTTATGTTATATTGGACAAAGCATTATCCCATCAAATTAGAGTAGCACTTTTGTTTGTTATCTTGCTTGTCTATTTTCTTTTTCTTTGGAAGTTGAAATATGGTAGTAAATTTATGAGTTTATGCCATCCAAAAATCCTCCAGTTTCCATCCCTCATGTAAGCCATAATGTCTATTTTGAAATATGATATATTCCTTTTTGATTGTAAGTGTATGGGATCCTGGCCCAGTCTCAAAGACAGGAGTTACATAGGTAAAAAAGCAGCACAGTTACCTCCTAGCTTACCAGGGTGATGAGCCCGAGTCCATCTTTCCAGGTCCTTATCACAGTGGAAGAACTACTAGAAAGGAAAAGAATAAAATGGAAATGAGATGTTTCAGGAAAAATACAAGATTCAGCTTTGTAGTATGGTTTTTGGAAATAGGTGTAGTAATTTAGCACCAATATTTGGAACGCCCTACCACAAAATAGAAAGGAAATACCTCTCTTTATTAGTAGGCGACTTTGTTAGTGTCGTGAAAGTTTTACGTAGAAACTGGCATAATCGCAATCAGAATTTAAACCTGTCTATACATTGAAAATAATTTTGTAAGTTAAATAAGATGTTTTTGGATGACTTCCATTTTACAGGTATTCCTGCAGCACATGGTAAACCCACCGGTTACTCCATAAGGGTGGATAATACAGTTCCACTTGTAACTCAGGCTCCAGCCGTACAGCCGCTGCAGATCCGACCAGGAGTTCTTTCACAGGTTGGTCACAGTTCATTATTCTTCTGCATATCTGTCCTGTTTTCATGTAAATATAAGACATGTATCAGATGTACTTCTGGAAATTAGAGTAACCTGGGTGGGGATTCAGTCCTTTTTGTAGGTCACGGTCAGTATTTTAACATTTTTGAATTGGGGATGTATTATTTGCAGCTTAGTTTTTGTTTGTTTTCTAATTCCATCAGACATGGTCTGGTAGAACACAGCAAATGTTGATACCTGCCTGGCAACAGGTAACACCCATGGCTCCTGCTGCAACACTAACCTCTGAAGGCATGACTGGTTCACAGAGGCTTGGAGACTGGGGGTAAGCACAAAGCAAAAGTACTTCTTTGTGTATAGTAAGCAAAATAGATCACAGTGAAGAGGAGATTCAATTTTTCTAAACTGTCTTTGTAGGAAAATGATTTCACACGGCAGTCATTACAACTCGGTGATGCCACAACCCCTTCTGACCAATCAGATAACGTTATCGGCGCCTCAGCCTATTAGTGTAGGCATTGCACATGTTGTCTGGCCGCAGCCTGCCACTACCAAGAAAAATAAACTGTCCCAGAACAGGTTGGTATTAGTGCTGTGCCTTTCTCTGCATTCTGAAATTAGTCTTTAATATGAATTTTACATGTACGCTGAAGGGTCGTCACTCCGTTGTATTCAAAAGACCTCTTTTATAGCTAGCTCCCTTCTTGATTTCTCAGAGGTATTTTGGTAAAACTAATGGAATGGGAGTCAGGAAGAAAGGAATTAAATTATTTTAGAAATATTCCTTTTATAATTCACCAAAACACATGTTAGTGTGTTATATACATGAAAAAGTAAAAGTTTGCATTGTTTGGTTTAATAAAATATTTTTGAAAAATGTCATTTCTGTATTTAGATGATAAAATCACAAATTATTCCTTGGTTGCAGGAGTAATTCATTGCAAAATACCAATATCCCACAGTCAGCATTTATTTCTCCAAAGTTAATCAGTGGGAAAGATGTTGAGGAAGTAAGCTGTGTAGAAGCACAGGACAATCATACCTCAGAAGGAGAGGCAAGAGATTGCTGTGCAGCGTCTGTCAGACAGGAGTCATCGGTTTCAGACAAGCAGCGGCAAACCATTATCATCGCTGACTCCCCAAGTCCTGCAGTGAGTGTGATCACCATTAGCAGTGACACTGATGATGAAGAGACATCACCAAGACATTCACTCAGAGAGTAAGTGCACCCTTCACGAGTGATGGTAGTCCCCTCTCTAGGGTAGAGCCTTCAAATAAGGCAATCAGGTTCTAAATATAATTATAGGCATTTCTCTGAATTTGTTATCTGTCAATTTTGCTGTATGTAGCTCATTCTGAACTGTTTCCTGCCTCTAAATAAAGAATGTAAATTTTGGCTGCTTGAGATAACTGGTCCTTGACCCATGTTTTCCTTCCCTCTTCCACTAGATGTAAAGGTAGTCTAGATTGTGAAGCTTGCCAGAGCACTTTGAACATTGATCGGATGTGTTCCTTGAGTAGTCCTGACAGTACTCTGAGCACCAGCTCCTCAGGGCAGTCTAGCCCATCCCCTTGTAAGAGGCCAAACAGGTAAAAGAATTTTAATTTTAAATACTAAGTCTGCTAAAAAGCCCATGATTTCTTCTTGTTTGATGTAAATTAGTAAACATCTGTCGTTTTACCACGGTGATTTCTCTCTTGAACACAGGTTTTGAAATACATTTTTTTTGTAAGCTTGAGGTTTTAGTAATTTTTTTTTTTTTAGGTTCTTAGCCTCAGCCTTTAACAGCTGCACTATCCCTCCAGCCCAATATTTTCTTTATTAAAATAGTTACAAAAAATTTTTTTGTTTGTTTGTTTTTTTTTCAAGACAGGGTCTCCCTGTAGTCCCAGCTGTCCTGGAACTCACTCTGTAGACCAGACTGGCCTTGAACTCACAAAGATCTGCCTGCCTCTGCCTCCCAAGTGCTAGGATTAAAGGCGTGCGCCACCACACCCGGCTAATAGTTACGATTTTTAATTTTTTTTTTTATTAATTTTATTTCTGTATGTGTATGAATGTACTGTCTGCATGCAAGTCTGTGCACCTGTGTCGTGCAACGCCGTGGAGGTCAGAAGAGGGTCTCAGATTCCCCTGGAACTGGAGTTCTCCTGGAATTGGAGCTTCAGACGGTTCTCAGCCGCCATGTGGGTGCTGGGGATCGAACCCGGGTCGTCTGTAAGAGCGGTCGGCGCTCTTAACCGCTAGGCCATCTCTCCAGCCCAATAGTTACAATTTTTAAATATGCTACATGATGAAGTATTGAGTATCTGTAGAGTAGCTGTTCTGAATTTTTACTCAGCCATTGGTAAATAATTTGTCTGCTTTCTTCTGTGTTTAGGGGATAGGCAATGCTACTAAAATAGTAAGCTTTTCCTAACCAGCACAATATGCTGACATATTAAGAGATAAGCCACTACACATTGTATGAATTATATTTGATTTCATATTATAGAAACTTTTTTATTGGCAACAAGGTTTGAAAAAAAATTGCTGTTGATTTTATACTATTTATTTATTTATGAGAGAGAGAGAGAGAGAGAGAGAGAGAGAGAGAGAGAGTATTGCCTGCATGTGTTTAAGTGCACCCATGATATGCAATGCCCACGGAGGTCAGAAGGCATCTCCTGGAACTGGAACCTATGGATGGTTGTTAGCTGCCATGTGGGTGCTGGGAATTGAACCCAGGATCTCTAAAAGAGCAGTCAGTGCTTTTAACTGCTGAGCCGTCTCTCCACCTCCATATTATTTTTATTTTAACCAGGAAATGTTTCTGCAGAAGATTTATTTTTATAGTTAGTTTTTTTTTAATGTGTATGAGTGTATCGCCTGCATGTATGCAACTGCACCTGTATCATGCAGTGCCCATGTAGGTGAGAAGAGGGCATCACATCCCTTGGAACTGGAGTTATAAAGGGTTGATAGCCACCATATGGGTACTGGGAACTGAGTGTGGGTCCTCTGCAAGAGCAGCCAGTGCTCTTAATTGCTGAGCCATCTCTCCAGCCCACAGAGAAGTCGTAATACATCCTAGGTTGCTTATAATGTGGCTGAGACCTTGGTACATAGACACACATAAAATGTACATACACACACACACACATATATATATATATGGTATATATATATATATATATATAAGGTATAGAAGTAAAATAAAAATAGACATATTAAGAGATATTCCTAATTGTTAAGAATGAAATGAGTGATTGAAATAGACAGTGGTGTAGAAATTCCAAGGAATGAGGTCTTGTGAGGATTGAGAGGGTCAGAAGAGATACTGTGGACTCTGGGTAAGCCTGCACAGAGGTCAGGAAGGAAGACACATATCCCTAGAGCTGAATTTGAAATATCCAAGCTCCATGCTTACATATTTGAACATGTCAACTAAATCATCTAGGAAGAACAATGTTTTTTGTTTCTGTTTTTTTTAATTTTATTTATTTATTTATTTATTTATTTATTTATTTATTTATTTGTGTGAATGTACTGTCTGCATGCAGGTTTGTGCACCCATGTCGTGCATTGCTGCGGAGGTCAGAAGAGGGTGTCAGATTCCCCTGGAACTGGAGTTCTCCTAGAACTGGAGTTACAGACAGTTCTCAGCCGCCATGTGGGCGCTGGGAATCGAACCCGGGTCCTCTGCAAGAGCAGTCGGCACTCTTAACCGCTAGGCCATCTCTCCAGCCCCTTGTTTCTATTTTTTTATGTGTGTGTATGTGTATGCACATGTGCATGTGTGCGTATGTGTACCAGATGGGAACATTGGGTATCTTCTTCAATCATTCTCCACCTTATCTTTATAAGACAGGATCTCTCACTGAAGTGAGAGCTCTCTGATTTAGCTAGACTAATTGGCCAGGGAGTTCCCAGGATGCTGTTATTTCTGTCTCCCCAGTGCTGGGATTATGGATGTGTGCTGCTGTGCACACATCTAGGGATCCAAAGTCAGGTCCCCATGCTTGCATAGCAAGCACTTTACCAACTGAGCTGTCTCCCCACCCACTAGAACACTACTTCTGTTTTGTTTTGTCCATTGGGTTTAAAAAATATTTCATTTGTTTAAAAAAAAAAGCCAGGTGTGGTGGCACATGCCTTTAATCCTAACACTTGGGAGGTAGAGGCAGGCGGATGTCTGTGAGTTCAAAGCCAGCCTGGTCTACATAGCAAGCTCATAGCGAGCTCCAGGCCAGCTGGGACTAAAGGGAGACCCTGTCTCCAAAATACCAAAAAAAAAAAAATAAATAAATAAAATAAAATAAAATAAAATAAAATAAAATAAAATAGTTATTTTTATTTTATGTGTATGAGTGTTTTGCATGTTTGTATATGTAAGTACACCTGTGTTGGGGCTGGAGAGATGGCCTAGCAGTTAAGAGTGCCGACTGCTCTTGCAGAGGACCCGGGTTAGATTCCCAGCACCCACATGGCAACTGAGAACCGTCTTTAACTCCAGTTCCAGGAGAATCCGACACCCTCTTCTGACCTGCGGCATTGCACAACACGGGTGCACAAACCTACATGCAGAGAGTACATTCATACACATAAAAAATAAATAAAAATAAAAAAGTACACCTGTGTTGCGCAATGCTCACAGAAGTCAGAAGAAGACTACAGATCCCTAGCAACTGGAGTTAGGATGGATGTTAGGAAGCATGGGTGCTGGGAACTGAACCAGGTTCTTTGCAAGAGCAGGTAGTACTCCTAACTGCATCTCTCCAGTCCCATTTTTTTTTTTATAAGATGGGGTCTCCCCCAGCTGACGTAGACCTCACTGTATAGACCAGGCCACCCTTGATGCCACAGAGATACCTCTGCCTCTGTCTCCCTCGTGCTGGGATTAAAGGCATGTGCCACCATACCCAACAGAACAGTACTTCTTACCTCAAAGCATTGTAAGGAATTTTATGAACTGGTAAAAGGGAGTAAATGGGAAGGAAAAGAGGAAATTAGTGGTCTCAAAAGAATATTTCTGAAGTGGCAGATTTGGTTTATCAATTGGAATAGAGCATCTGGAAGTTCTGTCAAAAAAAATAACATTGGTCAAGGAAAAAGGAATCATTATATATAAAATAACTGAATAAGCTTCTCATCAGTTTGCTGGAGATTGAATATTACTTAACATTAGCTTTAGTAATGGAAACGGTTAAGTGGTATCTGGAGTGATTGTTCTGCAGTTGAAAGAGCACTTCTGCTCCTTCACAGGACCTGAGTTTGGTTGCTAGCACACACCCACAGTTGGCTTACAACTGTTTAACTCTAGGCCCAGGAGATTGGATACCCTTTTGTGGCCTCCACAGGCATCTGCACACGTATGGCATACACACACACACACACACACACACACACACACACAAAATAAGTCTTATGGTCTTATGTGGATACCCTTTTGTGGCCCCCACAGGCATCTGCACACGTATGGCATATGCACACACACACACACACACACACACACACACACACATACACACACAATAAGTCTTATGTATGTATGTATATGTATTTTTTTCTTTTTTTGTAGTATGTCAGATGATGAACAAGAAAGTGGTTGTGAGACTGTGGATGGCTCTCCAACATCAGACTCTTCGGGGCACGACAGTCCATTCGCAGAGAGCAGTTTTGTGGAGGATGCTCATCAAAACACAGAACTGGTGACTTCTGATACAAAAACCAAGCCAGATGTTTGCACTGTTGTAGGGCAACCAGCGGGAATAGAGAGTGGATTAAATGCTGATGAGCACATGGTGAACACAGGTAAACTAAGTTCTCCTAGTTCTCTGGGTCTGAATTTAGGAACATCAGAGGTCAGAATTATCAAAAGTCATCTCCAAATTCCCACCTTGACCTGCCATTTATATGTATTCTATAGGAACAAATCTCTTCAAACATCACCCAAAGCTTTGAAGCTATGGCTTTCTCTTTAATTTTAAAATTAAGTTTCTTTGGGACTGGAGAGATGGCTCAGCAGTTAAGAGCACTGACTGCTCTTGCAGATGACGCAGGTTTGATTCCCAGCATCCACATGGCAACTGAGAACCGTCTTTAACTCCAGTTCCAGGGGAATCCAACACCCTCTTCTGACCTCCGTAGCATTGCATGACACAGGTGCACCTACCTATATGCAGACAGTACACTCATACACATAAGAAGTAAAAAAAAAAATTTTATAAAAAATAATGCTAGGCATGGTGGCGCACGCCTTTAATCCTAGCACGTGGGAGGCAGAGGCAGGTGGATCTTTGTGAGTTCAAGGCCAGCCTGGTCTAAGAGTGAGTTCCAGGACAGCTGGGGGCTACAGGGAGACCCTGTCTCAAAAAGACCAAAAATAAATAAATAAATAAATAAATAAATTAATTAATTAATTAAAGTTTCTTAAATCACTGTTGTGTAAAATACATAAACATTTCCCTAGTTCTCATCAGAGGAGGAGAAAGTGCCTAATCTCTAATCCCCTGGTGGTAATTATTGTTCCCAGATTCTACATGCCAGCCATTAATAAAAGGACGACCTGCCCCTGGAAAGTTGAACCAGCCTTCTGCCACAGGGAATCGTCAGCAAAAACTAACATCAGCATTCCAGCAGCAGCACTTGAACTTCAGCCAGGTGTGTTTGTTGTATGTGTATAAGTCTTTGGGGTTCAAGTTTAGTATTGGTTTACTTTATTATTTTTTTATTTTGTGTGTGTACAGGTTTTTTCACCTGTATGGGCACATGTGGAAGCCAGAGATTGATACCAGGATGTCTTCATTTGTCACTTTCTTTCATATTACTTGAGACAAGGTCTCTTTACTAGACTTGGAGCTTCGCATTTCAGTGAACCTGGCCAGCCTGTGAGGCTAAGTGCCTGTCTCCACTCTGTAGTGCTGGCATTGGAGATGCATGCTGTCACACCTGACTTTTCTACATAGGTGCTGAAGATTTGAACTCAGGTCCTCCTGCTTGCACAGCAAACACTGTACCCATTGGACTATCTACCTAGCCCCAGTATTTATTTATTTATTTATTTATTTATTTATTTATTTATTTATTTATTTTTGAGACTATCCTAAGAACTTGGGATCCTCCTGCTTCTGACTTTCAAGTGCAGGGCTTACAAGTATGCACCACTGGGGCTGGAGAGATGGCCTAGCGGTTAAGAGTGCCAACTGCTCTTGCAGAGGACCTGGATTCGATCCCCAGCACCCACATGGTGGCTGAAAACCGTCTTTAACTCCAGTTCCAAGGAAATCCGACGCCCTCTTCTGACCTCCACAGCATTGCACGACACGGGTGCAGACAATACATTCATACACATATGAAAATAAATAAAAAATAAAATGGTTTTATTAAAAAAAAAAAAGTATGCACCACTATACCAAGCTTGCAGTCTTTCTGGGAAAAAATATTTTGAAATCTTAAACAATATTAGTAATTTCCCTCTTTTTTTATTATCTAACAGGCTAATTAAGCATGTTATCTATAAAACGTATTTTCAAAAATTGGCTTTGGAAAAAAATAACGTATTTTCTCTTCCATATATTCTTTAGCTTTTCTTAGAGAATTTGTTACTATTTGTTGTCTTAGACAATTTTAAGAAAATATAGACTATTGGATTTGTGGCCACATTTCTGTTTCTTTCCTTTTTTGTGTTTCTCACAGATGAGGTCTTAACTTGTATAGCTCGTGCTGGCCTGGAACTCACTGTGTAGCCCAAGTATGACTTCAAACTTAGACTACTGATTCTGTCTCCCAAGTTCTGGCTTTACTAGCATGCACTACCATGCCCAGCTGTGTGACTCCATTTCTTGTGTGTTAGTAGAGGCAATCATTCAATCTTGTTGGGTAATTTCCATCTATTTGACACTGGTTGGTAGTTTATTACACTTGGAGAGAGAAAATTTTATGTATTTTACATGAGTCCACATCCTGATTTTGCTACTAACAACCATGCCTCTTCAACTGGTGTGGAGCAGAGTTAATGGGAATAATTACATCAGAGAATTGTTTTGATATTTAATAAAATTGTGTACATGATTTTTAAGCTTTGCTTATTATAAGTTCTATACAAATTATAGCTGTTAATAATTGGGATAGCAATACTAGTAGCAGTAGTTGCGGTGCTAATTAATGTAACATATTTGAAAATGTTAATGCTTGGGATTGGAGAGATGACTCAGCAGTTAAAAACAACTGCTGCTCTTGCAGAGGACCCTGGTTCGGTTCCCAGCATCCATATGGTGGCTAGCAACTGTCCATATTTCCAGTTTCAGGGGGATCCAATGTCCTCTTCTGACCTGTGGGCATTGGACAACACAGGTGTACTAATAAAATAAGAAAGAAAATGTTAATGTTAATACACTTTCTCTTTCTTAGTGCAAAATGGCTTCTGAGAGATACAGTATGAGCTTTCAATCATAGTCCCTTTTTTCTTTTCTTTGATCTTCTAAAATAATTCTATTTATTCTTTTTTTTTCCCCCCTTTGTGATTAGGTTCAGCATTTTGGATCTGGACATCAAGAGTGGAATGGAAACTTTGGGCATCGAAGACAGCAAGCTTATATCCCTACTAGTGTTACCAGTAATCCATTCACTCTTTCTCACGGAAGTCCTAACCACACAGCAGTACATGCCCATCTGGCTGGAAGTACGCACCTTGGAGGACAACCTACTCTACTTCCATACCCATCGTCAGCTACCCTCAGTGGTGCTGCACCCGTGGCCCACCTCTTAGCCTCTCCGTGTACCTCAAGACCTATGTTACAGCATCCAGCTTACAATATCTCCCATCCCAGTGGCATACTTCACCAAGTCCCAGTGGGCATAAATCCCCGTCTGTTACCATCCCCAACCATTCATCAGACTCAGTACAAACCAATCTTCCCTCCACATTCTTATATTGCAGCATCACCTGCATATACTGGATTTCCATTGAGTCCAACAAAACTCAGCCAGTATCCATATATGTGAAAACTCAAAAACGGTATATTGAGGAAGCTCAATGATACAAACGTTTGATTAAAAATAAAAACATGGTATTTAATAAATATTAGCCATGGCACAAGAAAATTATTTTTGAATCATGTAGACTTGGGTGCAATTTAAACAACTTTGAGCTTTAAAAAAAAATCTCACTTTTAATGTGTTTTGCACATTTGGTATAACTTGTCTTTGGTCATGTTATCTTCTTATGTAGTAACTCTAGACAGGTGACTTATGGGAGCAGAAGTCCAGTTTTGCTCCTGCTATTTTTTATAAAATTGCCTTCTAACTAGTGCAAGACACGTCCACATTTGGGAAGCCATTCTGTGTATAGACTTAGAGCAACAGATGCACATGTGTCAGAATTACAGCATACAAGTGAATTGTATTATCTGTGTCTTAGTGTATAAATGTTGGGTCACTTAACCTAAGAAATTGAGCTATTGTTCTTTACATTTGCATGTGTCTTTTGCATGGGCAAAATGTTGCCTAGACTTTGCTCTTAATGTTGTTCTAATATCTCTGCTGCATTGTAAACTGTTCCCACACATAGTGCCTTAAATATTTGAGGTTGTTCAAGTTATTACCTATCTATAACTGTTGAGGACTGCAGCACTTAAAATTCAGACCTATTCTTTATTTTCTTTCAATAGAGTGATGTTCATTCTTGGTTCTGTGTGGTATGATTTTGGACAGTAGCTGTTTTTTCCTTATTAAGAGGGCAGCATGTTTGCTATAGCTGAATTCTGCTGTCTGGTTTTTTTTTTCCAGAATGATCTAGCTTCAAGACAAGCAAGCAGTAGTAGTGCTTAAGAAAACTTGATTCAGTAACTAATGGATAGTTGATAACTGTCACGGCACAGCATTTTATATACCGTTAAGTGAAACTGCAATACAATCTTAAGTTTATTTTGGGAGTGTTTGCTGTATAATTGGACTTCATAAAATGTTTAGAGGTGCAGTAGGCATGACTTTGAGTAGATATTGAAAGAAAATGCAAAATGCTCATTGACTCATGACGTGGTTTCATCTTAGCTTGGGCAGACCATGCAGTATTTAATACATAGTAGCAGAATATTTACTATTGAAGCTTGAAAAGATGTGAGTTCTTTGTGTGCAATTTTTCATTTATGCATGTGAGAAGGTTTTTGGTTTTTGGTTTTTTTTTTAAAGTATTTTTACATTGTAGTACTTGTTTTGCTTGTTGGTGGTGTTTGCTTATTTAATACATTCCGTCAGGGACAGAAATTACATGCTTTTTCTCCTAGGAAGTGTGTATTGGGTTTTTCTCTCCCCCTCCCCTTGGTGGTGATGGTGGTGATGTTTAAATGAAGTTGCTTTTACAGCACCAAAGACTTAATCATCCATTTCTTATATAAAAGGTAGCTACTTTTTGCATAGACCTCAAGTATATTGTAGTGTAGAGGTGGAATTTAAGGAAAGGTATTAAACCAAGGCTGTGTTTTAGCTTACAGGCAAGTAATAATTGTATCATTTATCTTGAATGTATCATAGATAAGCTGCTATATAACGATTGCCACTTCAGATAGCTGTGAAATTAGGTGATTAACTAGTTGTTATTTAGCCTTCTAATTTCTGTATATGTCTAATTACATGAAATAGAAGTTGGGGTTTTGATTTTTACTTTGCTTTTCTGTTTGGAGTGTCATTGTAACTACTGTATTGTAAATGATGGAAAATAATTGCATATGTTATTTTGAGGTGTGTTATTTGCATCAGTATTTTATCTCTATTAATGTTTGTGCTCATCACTGCATATAAAATCTTGGATGTATCAATGTAACTTAATTTTTTTATTTTCATACTGGCATTGTAGACACTTGAGAAAGCTGTATCTTGCAGGTTTGACTTAAATTTTTTTTCCTTAGAAATCTGGAATATAATCTTACAGCATTTACTGGAATAAACAGTACAAAGCATTTGAGTGTAAAATTCCAAATGTTTTGGATTTATAGCATTTCTTTAATAAGTGAATTGCATACCACTAGTACAACTCCAGTACAGCGTTGACGATAAGCTAATAATGGATAAATTTTCCTTTACTCCATTAACACAGCAGTGTTTTATTTAATAATCATCAATAACATAAATGTGCCTGAAGTTGATTTAAAAATTGCAGTATTAGATCATAAAGTAAAAACCAGCAGTACATTTTTAGTCACACTGAAAATGAAGGACTTGATTTTCCCCACAAGTTTCAGTGTTTTTAGTAATCGATTCTATGCATTTTATATAAATAGAAATATATATAATACACATAAAAAGGAGTAGACTGAGATTAATTTAAAAGATTATTTACAGATGACACATTTATGGAGTCACTATTTAAGTAACCTTGCTGCCCTCCACAGCCTTCTCATTTTATTTATATGGTCCTGCAGCTCACTGATGATCAGAAAAGATTCAGTGCTGGTGATGGATATTTCAGAAACACCATGTGCAGGATGATTGTCTCAGCAGGTACAAAAGCTGCATAGTAGGCTGTACTTGCTGTCTGAAAGGATGTATTTTCTGTATTTAAATTCATGATCGGAGCAGCCTTGCTAAACTGACAGTAAATGTTGTAATGGTCAACATTTTCATACCACAGTAAAGTAATGATTACTAAAGGCCATGTCCCAGTAAAGTGTACTGCTCTTAATTCATTACAATCATGGACTTTTTAATGTATTTAAAAATTAAAAACTTCAAAATCCCACTAAAGTCTAATTTTAGCATATTGACAGAAGAATCTTGATTTTTACTCCCTTTAAACTACTTTTAATAATAGATTTTTTTGTTTTAATGTTTTCTTAAATAAAACACTGCATGGTTTCTAATTGCATATTTGTGTGCTATTATAATTTGAAAATGAATTTTAAATCAATTATCTTGATGTTTAGAGTTTTTTTTTCTTCAGAGTATTTAAATATGTTACTCTATTAGCAGAAACTTTCCATTTTAATATTTCTACTGCTAATTTTAAACTTACATACAAATTCAATCATACACTGCAAGGTGTAGGAAGATTTGTTTTAATGATCCCTGTGATACGGATTCAATGACTTGGTTTGAACTGTTTAACTGTTTAATGATTTTACTCTGTGGCTTCTTTCTTTGGTTTGTTTGTTTTCGCTTTGACTTCTATGCTACACTAGTTGCCATGTAGCAGTTGCACTGTGCAATATTACAATAAGGACTGGGAAAATTTTTATGGATGTAATGTCTATTACAGTTTGCGATAGTATTTCTCTCTAGTTCTCAGTGATTTAACTGTGACCAAGCCTTCTGTACTTTGTCACAAAAAGCGGGTTTTCCAGGTGACTATTTTGGTGAGTGTCAAATAAGAATTTATGGTGTATTACTGTTGATTCACTTTGAATTAAAATATATATATTGCAGCAAACAGCTTGCTGACTTTTTTTCCACTTCAGGATGACTTAAGGGCAGGGATGGGAAAAGTTGACATTACCAAGTTCCTAATTGTTGGCATTTCATTTTAACATGCAGAGCCTCCTGTGAGTTGGTATTAGTAATTTTGTTATATGAAGAAAGGCATAGGTACATGTTTAGGTAACTTGCCCAAGTCACATTCCTGGGGAGTACGAATCTGAGATAAGGCCAGACTAACCACAACTCTAATCAGCTCCCCTCGTTCTTTTCAAACTGAAGTCTGGGGCAGTGTGCCAGAAATACCTGCAACCATAGGAAAATCATGGCCTATTTTTCTTGAATATTTGGTTCTCATAAATATTTTTGAAGGAAGTATTTCTATTCAATATGCATGGATGGAGAACAGGAAGAGCAGTCACGTGAATTTTTGAAATATGAAACATGAAACTTGAAAGAATGTAGTTGTCATACTTCACTTTCAGCTATGTTCTCAAATACTACCTCATTCTTTAAGTGTCTCACTTTTAGAGAAAGATCTATAGGAATGTTTGGAGGAGTGCATTCAACAGTGATGAAGGGCTTTTGTCTTCGTGCTTAGGATCAAATCCAGAGCTAAGCTAGCATACCCCAATGCATACATATTTCCATAATATTTTAATTGAAATATAGAACGATGAGCTTTTTAGTGTTTGTTTTCTTTCATTCAAGATCTTGTTTTATATGCAGTTACATTTATACGCCTGACTCTACAGTGTTTGTGTGTATATACCACCATTATCTATTTTGTTGATGATCATTTGAAGTACTTGGCCCTTTTAAGTATTCTGAATAGCATTGCAATATTTTAATTTTGGTCTTTACGAGACAGGGTCTCCCTATAACCTCAGCTATAGAGCTGACCATATAGACTAGGCTGGCCTTGAACTCACAGAGATCCACCTGCCTCTGCCTCTTAAGTGCTGGGATTGAAGGTGTGCGCCACAATGCCCAGCCTCTGCTCTGAATATTTTTGTCTTAGCTTTGCCTGCTGTGCAGTATATATGCCTGTGCAGTATATATGCAGGTATAAGGTATATAAGTGTCTCTTTATTAGACATTGCCAAACAGTATTCTGAAATACCAGAATTAGTGTACACTTTGCTGAATATGAGCATCCTAGTTGCTTGATAGCCTCGTGAACGCTTTGTTTCTTTTGCTTTAGTCGTTGTTATGAAGTTGGATTCTTAAAAACTATGAACATTGTCATTAAAGCTCAAACACTGGTCTTAACATCTAGATGAAATCCTTTTTGTTTTTTTGAGATAGGGTCTCCCTGTAGCCAGCTGGTCTGGAACTTGATATAGACTAAGGCTGGCTTTGATCTCACAGAGGTCTGCCTGCCCCTGCCTCCTGAGTGCTGAGAGTTTAAGGCATGCACCACTATGCCTGGCTATTATCCAGATTTTGCAGTTTGCTTAATAGCAAATAACTTTAAAGATTTCCAAAGAGTATTCAGCTATTTGAACAGATCTAGGAATATAGAAATCATTTCTGAAGGAGATGCAGGTTACAGGATGACGAAGTCTTTAAGCAGCATACTTAAACCAGACAATACCAGTGCAGGGTGTGCCAGGAGTCATGAAAAATATTTATTAACCATCTATGCTCCAAGCACTGTTTTGAGCATTTGTCAGTGAACAAAACAGAAGGCTATTTACCTTTATAGTGTGTGTTTGGGGGGAAGGGGGTTGTTGAACGAGTCCAGGGAAGATGCCACTGCCTCAGTGAGCTGACTAGCCAGGCCAGAAAGAAGCAAGTACAACATGAGCTGGCTACTGTGTCAGAACACTGTGTGTGGGGGGCGCTATAGGTGGGAAATGGCTTTGTTGGGGCAGATTTGCAACCTTTGCCAAAGGAATGTGGACTTAATTCCATACATTATGAGAAGTTATGGGTGAAGTGTAAGTCACCAAATAATGCAACCTAATCTGTGTGTTTTAAAGATCAGTTTGCCTGGCCTGGGAAGAATAGGCTGCAGGTCAGAGTAGAAGCTAAGACCCTGTAGTCTGGATGGGGGTGGAGGAGGAAGGAGAATCCATTATATAGCCCAAGTTGGCCTTGAGTCCATATCCTCTTGCCGTGTGCCATTTACACCCAGCTTCCTTTTACTTTAACACAGTATTTGGAAGAGTGAAAGTTTTGAATTTGGATCGAGTCCAAATTTAACATCGTTTTATGATTTTTGCTTTTTGTTGCATAAGACATCTTCCTATTGCAAAGCTGTAAGTACCTTCTCCTGCAGTCTAGAAGTTTTGTAGTTTCAGCTTTTATGTTAGATCTGTGGTCCATTTCACGGTGGTTTTTGTGGCACGATTTTGTGATGGCTTTGCTTTCTCACTGAACTTATGCTTATATCTGATGAGAAGTATAGCCATAGGAAATGGAACATTAAGATCCTGTTTCATATTTTCTGTTGTAGAAAATGATACATAATTGCAATATACTTGAGAAGTTCAGAAAAATGGAATTTTAAAAACATGCCATTTTTTTTAAAATGTTGCAAACAATATACATGTAGGCAATTTTAGATTCTGATACTTTATTTTTTAATTAAAACCTATTTTAGTGTGTGTGCATCTGTGTGTGTGTAGTATGCACGCTCCTTCACTATGCTGCTCATGTGAGGTCAGAGGATGGTTTTATGGAGTTGGTTCTCTATTCTTTGCCTGGGATCCTGGGATTGAACTCAGATAATCAGATTTGTGAGGAAAGTGCTTTTACCTGCTGGACCATCTCACCGGACCAGATTCTAGTAGAGTTTATTTGAATTTGTAGTATAAGCTTTTTGCAGGTTTTGCAAATATCAAACATTTCAATTCCCCAAACGCTTAATTTAAAAGTGACTGGGAAGCTGGAGGGAAGATTCGGTGTTTAAGGGCACTTGTTACTCTTACAGAGGACTTGAGTTCAGTTCCTAGCACCCAGGTCAAGTGGCTCCCTGAAACTCCCACTTTAGGGGATCCAACACTCTTCTGGACTCCCAATAGGCAGACACACACACACACACACACACACACACACACACATACACACACACACCTCCCCATACATAGTTAAAAATAAATAAAAGCAGTTTTACTCTATTAAAGATGGAGAATCCAAAGAACTCACATTTTCTTATTTTTATTTTATGTGTATGAATGTATTGCCTGCATGTATGTAAGTGCATTTATGTCTTGTAATGCCCAAAGAGGTCGTAAGAGAGTGTCAGTTGCCCTGGAACTGGAGTTATGGATGGTTACTTAGCTGCCTTGTGGGTGCTGGGACTCGAACTCAGGTTCTCTGTAAGAGCAGTCAATGCTTAACCACTGAGCTATGTCTCCAGCCCCACATTTTTTTCTTATGTTTAGCCTTGTATATGTGAGGCAGCACCATGTCCCTTTAATTAATCATTTGTCTGGCTCACAAAGAACTCTGAATTGCACCATTTTTATCTTGTAGACTCTGTATCTTTGACATTTGCTGTGTGTGTGCCTTGAAAGGCAGTAGGCACTAAAACATTTGCTAAGTAAATAAATGAATCAATTTAGCAATCATCTGTTGAATAGAATTTGGAGAACTAATTTTGCGTGTATCTTGCTATTTTGATTATTAAGTCTGATTTCGAGCAAGTTTGGGCTTTAGTTTACTCTGTTAAGTGAGGGTGCTGGGAGTTGCAAACCCAGAGCAACAAACAATGAGGAGCACACTGTACGGAGGACTTGACCAAAGAAAGCAGACTGTGAGGGGAAGGTAGAGAGGAGAGCAGGAGGATCAGCATGTGCACCTGGCACAGCACATCCAGTGGACGCTGACTTCCAGTTCTTCCAGAAGACAAATGTTTGCAACTCATGCAAAGTTTAACTTTAAAAAATACAGTATACATCAAAAAGAAAAAAAATAAGTAAATAAATAAAAAATATACATCAAACAAGTTGCTGCAGTCCTGAGTTGTTCCTTCTGTTCGATATAGTGCTGTGCTGTATACTGACCAGCAGGGGGAGGAAGAGTTCTAATAGTTTTTCTTTCAAGTTTGGTTCCATAATGCACTATAGCATGTGTCCTGTGGATATTAGAGTACAATGTGAGAAGTTTGCCACTTTTTAAAATTTTTTTAAATTTATTTTTTATGTGTATGCGTGTACTGTCTGCATGAAGATCTGTGCACCCATGTCGTGCAGTGCTGCGGAGGTCAGAAGAGGGTCTCGGATTCCCCTGGAACTGGAGTTCTCCTGGAATTGGAGTTACGGACGGTTCTTAGCCACCATGTGGGGGCTGGAGATTGAACCCAGGTCCTCTGCAAGAGCAGTCGGTGCTCTTAACTGCTAGGCTATCTCTCCAGCCTGAATATTTTATTTTATGCATATGGATGTTTTGTCTGCACATATGTAAGTAAGTGTACCGTGTGTGCAGTGCCCTACAGAGTCAGAAAAAAGTGTCAGATCCTCTGGTTCTGAAGTTAAGGATGGTCGTTAGCCACTGGGTCTTCTGAAAGGACAGCAAGTGCTCTTAACCCATGAGCCATTTCTCCAGCCCCCAGTTCTGTCTTTTTGGGTGTGTGTGTGTGTGTGTGTTCTCTCTCCCTTATTCTTGTAGGCAGTCTCAATCTGAAGCTTCTCATTTTGCCTAGATTGGATCCTTCTATCTTTGTCCACCATACCCCCAGTTCTGGGGTTATAGCCACACACAATCATTTCCAAGTTTTACATGGGTCCTGGAGATTTCAACTCACGTTCTCTGGCTTTCACAGCAAGTGTGTTTACACTGAGCTGCCTCTCCAGGCCCCTGGCTATCTTATGTATTGTTATGTAGACTTGTCATTGGAAGACCAATAGACAACCCAGCCATACATTTTGCTGTCTGCCTATACTGAAGGACAGGAAGGTGATGATCAATCACTGACAATCTTTGAAAGATGTGATACGATTGGCCACTGTTCACGAAGCATGCGTATTAGTGACATGTAGACTGAAGGGTTAGCAATAAAGTTTGTATTCCTGTAGCCATTGATACTACCAAGCTGTGGTAAGTAATCATGAATCTGTGTCGTAGGCACAGTGTTACTTAACTAAACAGTGGTAAGTGAAATCCATGTATAATCCATGTATGTTGGATCCATGGGAAGTGAGCACTGCCAGTATCAACAATTGATATTATATCTTTTTTTTTTTTTTTTGTATTTTTGAGACAGGGTCTCCCTTTAAGTCCCAGCTGGCCTGGAGCTCACTCTGTAGACCAGGCTGGCCTTGAACTCACAGAGATCCACCTGCCTCTGCCTCCCAAGTGCTAGGATTAAAGGCATGCACCACCACGCCTGGCACAATTGATTTTTTAAAATATATTTTTAAATTCTATTTATTTTGTATGTGTATGAATGTACTGCCTGCATGTAGGTTTGTGCACCCATTGTTGTGCAATGCCGCGGTGGTCAGAAGAGAGTCTCGGATTCCCCTGGAACTGGTTCTCAGCTGCCATGTGGGTGCTGGGGATCGAACCCAGGTCCTCTGCTAGAGCAGTCAGCGCTCTTAAAACAGCTAGGCCATCTCTCCAGCCCCCACAATTGATTTTTTTTTATTTTATTTATTTCCGTATGTGTATGAATGTACTGTCTGCATGCAAGTCTGTGCACCCGTGACGTGCAATGCCGCGGAGGTCAGAAGAGGGCGTCGGACTCCCCTGGAACTGGAGTTCTCCTGGAATTGGAGTTTCAGACGGCTCTCGGCCGCCATGTGGGTGCTGGGGATCGAACCCGGATCCTCTGCAAGAGCGGTCGGCGCTCTTAACCGCTAGGCCATCGCTCCAGCCCCCACAATTGATTTTTAATGGCATTTAATTGTACCTTTACGTGATTCAATTTTAAAATGATTTTAACAAAATGCTCACAAAAATTGTGAAAATTTAGTAATCAGCTCTCACAAGCTGGTTCCACTAGATTAGCCCATCTCTACGAAGCCCTATAAAACATTTAGTACTTTTTCCTTGATTTCCTAACTCGTTAGGAGAGCGTGGGGGCTGTGTTCACAGGAAGGATAAGGTAGCCACAGCTATTGAGCCAAGGCTGATATTTAAACTCATAACTTGTATGCAGATAATCAGAATAGTTAATAAGCCCACAGCCCTAATTGCATAGCTCCATAAAGAGAATGTCTCCTTGAGAGTGTTTGACAATTCAGTGATTTTTCATTAAAAACATAACACTCATTTTTTTACTCTAGCGTGTCTGTTCTTTTGCTGATAGCTGGGAATCAGCTTTGGCTGATTATAGCCTGGTAGTGAATGACCCCCAAAGTTTGGGGAGCTGAAAATAACAGTCTTAACCTCTTGCTCTTCATACTGGTCCCAGCTCAGTGGCAGCTCTTCTAACCACAGATCATGTGTATTCCACACTTTTGTTCACTTATTAGGTTCTGGTTGGAGAAGATGAGCTTGCATTAAGGGACATCAGGGGACAATAACTGTGCTCCATAGGCCTTAACATAAATGACAATGCATGAAATCCAGTGGCAGGCTGTGGGAAGGTACGGATGGGGAGGGGGCTAAAGATGATGAGGATGTTTTGTATGAAATACACAAAAATTCAATAAAAATGTATACACAAAAGGAGTTGTGAATGTTGGACATGCTTTCTGATGGAAGAGGGAAAGGGAGAGGAGCTGGACCATGATAAGGTTCTTACAGTGGAACTGTGCTCTCTTGTCATGTGGCATTAGCCAAAAACCCACATGGGGAGGAGAGGCTCATCACAGCAAGGTCCACAGTCATTGTGGGAAACTGTTGTCCTGTAGAAAGCAGCCTGGCTTTGTTCTTGTGAGGAGACAGGAACCTCCTCAAAAGCTATCAGCGTCCAGGAACCTCACTTTCAAATAACCTTATTGGTTGTGCTAAAATACATCTTGTGTCACTCCAGAGTGTGTTATATTGATCAACATCAGTGTCACGTGGAGCTTGTTAGAAATGCTCATGCACGAATGCTTTGCTTTTATTTATGTTGTGTCTCTATGTCAGGCAATGCCAGACCCGCTGATACTGGAGTTAAGAATAGTGCTTAGCTGGTGCTGGGACCCAAACCCAGGCCCTCTACAAAAGCCAGTGCTCGTAACCACTGAACCGTTTCTTCAGCCCCCATGCGGGCTCTCCCTGCAGACATCTCTATGCAGATGCCTTTTTTTTTGAGACAGGGTCTCCCTGTAGCTCCAGCTGGCCTAGAACTCACTCTGTAGACCAGGCTGGCCTTGAACTCACAGAGATCCACCTGCCTCTGCCTCCCGAGTGCTAGGATTAAAGGCATGGACCACCATGCCCGGCTTAAAGAATGTTCTTAGCTGCCATGTGGGTGCTGGGCATTGAACCTGGGTCCTCTGCAAGAGCAGTCGGCACTCTTAACCACTGAGCCATCCCTCTAGCCTGAGATCCCTTTCTTAACTTGTTTTTTCCCCTTAAGTCTGCTTTTCCTGAGTTCTTAGATACAACCCTCCCCTCCCCTCTCCCTTTCTCTTTTCGCCCTTTTGTCATTTAGAGACAGGGTCTCCCTGTAGTCCCAGATGTCCTGGAACTTGCTATACTCTGTAGACCAGGCTGGCCTTGAATTTACAGAGATCCACCTGCCTCTGCATGCCCAAGTGGTGGGATTAAAGGTGTGTGCCACCATCCCCAGTGTCAATCCATTTTTTACTCCCATGGTAGCAGACAACCAAAAATCTATTTTTGGTCTCTGGTCTTGCCTCTTCTGGATACTCTATATAAATGAAATCATAAAATGTGGCTTCTGTTATTGGGCTTCTTTCATTTGCATAATGTCTTCAAGGTTCAAAGTGTCATAGAATGAGAGAGTACTTTGTCCCTTTTCACTGAGGAATAGTATTCTCTTGTACTAAAGTTGTTTATCTTTTCACTGATTCATAGACATTAGGGATGTTTCTACTTTAGACTATTGAGAACAGTGCTACTACAAATTTTTATGTAGAAATACTCATGGGAAAATATGTTTTTATTTGTCTTGAGTAGATACCTTGGTATCTTGAGTAGACACCTTGACGTGTTAGGCCATATCTCTGGGTATGAGATATGGGTAGATATCTCTGGATTTCTGGAAAGGACATTGAGGTACAGAGTTACGCGGTGATGGAGCCGGGGCTTGAGGCTGGGTTGCAAAAGCTTGACTAAAAGGCTTAATACAGCAAAGTCAGAACTGTATCTCTAAGATACGGGAAAAATGAGCTAGCCTCATAGTGGGGACAGAGGACCACATCCCTGCTCTGTGATGAGAGTCCTAGAGGCAACATTGAGACAAAATGGCCCTGGATGACAGGAAGGAAGGGAGGGAGGGAGGAAGGAAGGAAGGAAGGGAGGGAGGGAGGGACGGAGGGACGGAGGGACGGAGAGAAAAAGAGGAAGGAAGGAAAAGAAAGAATATGCTGCTGCCTCTTACTGGAGGAGTTAGAGGATGATTAGCCAGAACCCATGGGAGTTGAAATGTCATCAACGGAAATCAAGTTCAAGTCAACAAACACTGGGTTGCTAGGCTGCAGCAGGGGCCACGGTGAGGACTGAGTTGAGTCTCACCCACCTGGAGGCAGACAGCTGGTCCTGGTGGGTGTCGCCAGTGTCTTGCTGGGCTGCCTGTCATCTTGGGCCTTGGGACACTTAGGAAACTGTTTTGAGAGAAATAGGTCAAGATGCCAGGGGAAAGGAAACCAAGATGGCCCACTTTTCTGCAGCCTCCTCTCCGTCTCACTTTCCCTGAAGTCCATTCTACATGGGCAGCAGAGACTGCAAGTCCCTGAAGCACACTCAGCTCCTTGCTTAGTTCTCCCACAGCTCCCTGCTCTCCCGCATTCCGTCTTTTTGGCCTCCAGGGCACTTCTGTCTGTGGAGCACCCAGGTAGCTGTGTTAAGTATTTTTCTCAAGGCCAAGACAATGAACTGCAGAAAAGGCCCTGAAATGTTGCATCCCAATTGTGTCTAGTTTTTTCACAGAAGTACCAGTAGCAAGAGAAATCACGGACAATTTTTTTTTTATTTTAAATTAATTCCATTCTTGGAGGAGATGGACAACCCACAGCCTCGTGATGCCTAGGGTATTGGGTCTCATGGTCTGTCTATAAAATGTGCCTTGTTTAAAAAAAAAAAAAAACAATTAAGAAAACACAATTCCAGGACTGGAGAGCTGGCACAGCACTTAAGAGCATATATTGCTCTTGCAGAAGACCCAGGTTTCGTTCTTAGTCCCCAGGCTTAGTGGCTCACAAACACCCACAACTCCAATTGTGACGATCCAACACTTTCTGGCCTCTGAGGGCACCTGCAGTCGTGTACATACACACAGACACACACATGCACACATGAGAAAGACACACACACACATGCACACATGAGAAAGACACAGACACATAATTTTAAATTCAAAAACTGAATTTCCTTTCATTGTTTAAAACAAGGGTCCTTTAGGACACTGATTTATAGGTTTCTATTCCCAGCACTGGGTGCATTTCTTGCTTGTTGGTCCAGCCTCCTGTCTCACACTCTGCTTGTCCTGATTGTCCAGTGTACTCTAACCCCCCTGAGCAGAGACAACTCTGTGTGTTACTCATCTCCCCCATTTCACTGTCAGTGCTGAGTTGAGTGAGCACTCAGAACTGACCTGGCCTTAGGAAAGAAGGAATTGGGTATAGAATTGTCAGTGATGAGATTAGAACTGGGAGGGGGGAGGATAGCAGCTTATTTAAAAAAAAAAAAAAAGGCAAGCAGATGTCCCAATGTGTTTCTGTAGGATAACGGCAGAAAGTCAATTCAGGGCCTGAAATGACTACTCAGACATGGGGTTTTAGCCTTCGTAATAAAATGCTTCTTGCAAATGATTTCGACTTTTTTTTGTCTTTTTGAGACAGGGTCTCCCTTTATTCCCAGCTGGCCTGGAGCTCGCGATGTAGACCAGGCTGGCCTTGAACTCACAGAGATCTGCCTGCCTCTGCCTCCCAAGTGCTGGGATTAAAGGCATGTGCCACCACACCCGGCTTGACACTGACTTTGTTTTTTGTTTTTTGTTTTTTTTTTTTTTGACACCAACTTTTTAAACAATAAAATTATACACAGGGAAAGTCTCAAAGCCCCAGTTATGAAGACTAAAATGAACATAAGTGTTTATAGTTTAAGAGGGGTTGAGATTACCATATAATAAATCATGAGATTGAGTGCTTACTGTGTGTCAAGTGTACGTCTAAATGATTGGCATGTATCAACTCAATCCTTAAAAAACACTCACTCGGGAGTTACATCCTTTCAGTTTTATAGATGTGGGATTTTTCCCAGCCATACACTTAGTAGAAAATGCAAGACTACACAGGGGTTTGGTTTGTTTATCAAACAAGTACTAATCAATCAAAACTGTGCACAGTAGCTCATGCCTGTAACCCTAGCACTTGGGACACCCAGGAAGGAGGCCTGCTATGAGTTTGAGGCCAGCCTAGATTACATAGCTCTGAGTTAGCCTGGGATATGCAGCAAGACTCTCCACCCTGTTTTATTCCTTCCGTCGCCTTAAAAGTTTAACGAAGCTTCTTGCTCCAGCAGAACCCTCCTGTGCCTTCCTGGATGACAATGAGGTACAAACTCAGGAGCCCAGCACTGCAGGTTCCCAACATCTGCTCCAATGTGGCTCCCCCACGTTGAAGCAGGGTATCCCCTTCCATAAGTCCCCTCTGGGCTGCCCTCACTGGATAGCTTCCCTTTCCCATCTAAATGCCACAACATTTCTCAACTTCTTACCTGAACATTTGCTGTGCCTGGCAAACTTCAACTTTCAGTGTTTCTTCTTGCACTTCTTATCCTCTTCCAGGCAGAAGTAGTCCACGTTCCCATGGGGATGGGTAATCTCATATCTCTGTTCCCATGGGGATGAGTGATCTGCTTATATCTCTGTTCCCGTGGGGATGGCTGATCTGCACAGAGCTCTTTTGCATGCTTAACCTTGTTGCTCTGGAGTGGTCACTGTGTGCCTATTTGTACACTGGACTGTGCGCTTCTTGAGGGATAGCATGGTGTCTGACCTCCAGCCCAGCCTGTTGCTGGAGACAGATTCATCCAACCTAAAAATGAGAAACTGAAAAATAATCTGTATTTTGTCTAAGTCAGAGGAGAAATCTCATAGGGGAGATTTTCATCTCCAACATAGGACATGGATTTGCAACTCTCCACCCTGAGGCAGTGGCTCCAAAGTCTCTTTCTCTTTAAATGGTCATTGAGAATGCTGATGAAGGGTTGAGCCTTCCCTCCCCTGCTTCCCTCTCCTGCTTAATGCACAGCCTTCTCCCCTCTTGATCTTTTCTGTCTTTTTTAAAATTTTTATTTATTTTTGTATGTGTATGAATGTACTATCTGCATGTAGTTTGGTGCACCCCGTGTTATGCAATGCTGCGGAGGTCAGAAGAGGGCATCAGATTCCCCTGGAACTGGAATCAAAGACGGCTCTCAGCTGCCATGTGGGTGCTCGGGATCGAACCCGGGTCCTCTGCTAGAGCAGTCAGCGCCCTTAACTGCTAGGCCATCTCTCCAGCCCCCGATCTTTTCTGTCTTAGCAACTCTGTCAACTCTGCCCCTTCCATGTTAATCCGACCCCATCGCAGCTGGCTCCAGCTGTGGCTGTAAAGGCTGATGTTCTCCCTCCTGGTCCTCCCTTTGTGTCCTTAGCTCTTACATAAGAGCCTGGTGTGAGGTTGGTGATGCCGAGGGTGACTAACCTCCTTCTCCTCTCACTTCCTTTGAGGAAAAGCCCAAATGTGTCTAAGACCTTCCACAAACTGGCCTCGATGCCCTGTCCCCTCGCTGCCCCTGCTTCTCCATGGTGAGTACTAGGCTTTGAATGAAGCATCCCCACCAGTGCAAGCCTGTATTTTCCTCATTCCCTTCCTACCCCTCCTGGGACCACTTCTCTTGTTATCTGTATCTGTCAGTCCTTGCCTGGACTGCCTGCTGTCTTCCCGAATTTCCATCTCCCTATTTCTGGGACTACTCCTTGGCATTCCTCTCGTCCAGCAATGTTGAGTGGATACCATGTGTCCTAGTTTGTCTTCCATTGCTGTGACAAAACACTCTGACCGACACCAACTTGGGGAGGAAAGGGTTTATTCAGCTTACATCTCCTGGGTCACAGTTCTTTACTTAGGGAGCCCAAGACAGGAACTCAGGGCAGGAACCTGGAGGCAGGAGCTGAAGCACAGGCCATGTTCACCGGCTTGCTTGCTCTCTACTGGCTTGCTCTCTGGCTCATGCCCAGCCTGCCTTCTTATACTGTCACTGCTCAACAATCAAGACAATACACCACAGATGTGGCCACAGGCCAATCCAATGGAGCCAATTCCCCAACCGAGGCTCCCTCAACCCAGGTGTGTCAAGTTGACACCAAAGCTATCCAGCACA
>VZQC01012192.1:204466-229390 GCA_009823505.1 Rhizomys pruinosus
TTCTTTATGTGTATGAATGTACTGTCTGCATGCAAGTTTGTGCACCCGTGTCGTGCAATGCCGCGGAGGTCAGAAGAGGGTGTCGGATTCCCCTGGAACTGGAGTTCTCCTGGAATTGGAGTTTCAGACGGCTCTCGGCCGCCATGTGGGTGCTGGGGATCGAACCCGGGTCCTCTGTAAGAGCGGTCGGCGCTCTTAACCGCTAGGCCATCTCTCCAGCCCTAGCCCTGAAACTTTTTAAGTGCTGATACAACACTTAAAAGTTTTGTATTGGGAGTATTTCAGAGTTCTTTTTCTCAAATTAGGAATGCTCAACCCACATTACTACATTTTATTATTTATTTATTTATTTATTTATTTATTTATTTATTTATTTGTCTTTTTGAGACAGGGTCTCCCTGTAGCTCTGGCTGTCCTGGAACCCACTCTGTAGACCAGGCTGGTCTTGAACTCACAGAGATTCACCTGCCTCTGCCTCCCAAGTGCTAGGATTAAAGGTGTCACCACGCCTGCCCACATTAGTACATTTTAACAAATTTGAAACTCATGACAGCACATATCTGGCCTCTTACAAGTTACCAGGTGAAAATGGGTGTTCTGTGAAATATGGTGTTATTTCTTTCCTGCTGGGTAAACACTCTCCAGACCACTGGCCAGTTTGCTGTGCCTTTGTGAATACCATGTGTGTCCAGCCTTGGGGTTTTTGCTCTTACAGTCCCCTTTATCTAGAATGCTCCTTCAGCAGGCTTGCCCCTTTACCTCTGTCTTTATTCAAATGTCACCTTCACAGCAAGGCCTCCTGTCATCCTAACCCCATCCCCACTTTCCATTCTTTTACCCTGCCTTTTCTCTACAGCATTTATCATTGTCTGATAGTTTATCATCTATGGGGATTTTGTTTTGTCCCAGTGTCTGGAGCAGGACCTGGCATATAATAGACACTATTGGATGGAAAAAATATTGTTGGACGAACAGGCCTTGAGCTCCACCAGGTCAGGGTGACTGTTTCCTCCCCTCTGCTTGTCCGCTTAGTGCCTAACACAGTACCTGGCAAGCCGTGGACGCTTGACTGGACTTCTGGAAGGAAGGATGCATTAGGCACCTCTGAACTAGGTAGCCTGCCCAAGGCCAGCCTAGCAGGACAAGGGTAAGAGCAGAAGGGCAGTTCAGCTGACTCTGCCTGTTTGTCCCTCTGGGCAGTGACTGGCCACCTGTCCTGTTTTGGAGGAAGTACTTTTTGGAAAAGCCTCGTAGCTGTCCCAAAGCTCAGTGTGCCCAGTGCACTGCCCCTCACGTAGTATGGGTGTACCAAACATTTATAATATGTTCTATTTACTCCAGTGTTTTATTTGAAGTAGGCCACAACAGCTTCAGTTCTTCAGGGGGATATATATCCAGCATGCAGGTGTGTCCGCCGGCCCCTCAGAGAAGTAGTGAACAACGAGCTAAAGCTCTTCTGCTCATCCTCTGAGATCCAAGCTTCCTAGCTTCTTGGGCACATTAACCATGACTATGTGTACCTCCCTTCCCTGGTCAGGCGACCTCTCTCAGCGACCTTCCCTCCTCCAGATCCCTGGGACACTGAGCAGGGAGGGGGGGGGACCCCTGGAGGACCTTGGCGGTGCCGGGAAGGGTCCGGGCTGGGCGCGCGGGAGCGGGGGGCGCGCGGTGGCTTCGCGCGGGGATGCGCGCGCGCGCCGGCCTCGCCTCCCTCGCCCGCTCCGGTGCTACGTGCTTTCTTTGTCAATGAGGCGCAGCTCTGAGCTGCAGTAGCACTCGCAGCCCGAGCTCGGGAGCCGGAGCGCAGCCGAGCCCAGCGATCGAGCGAGCAGAGGGGAGAGGGACCCGGGCGCAGGGCGGCAGCGGGCGGCGCGATCAGGGCCGCTGGTCCCCGCGCCGCGCAGCCTCGCGCAGGCTCCGGCTGCAGCAGCCCGCCCCGGGGAGGGGACCCGGGCGCCGCCCGTCCCAGCCTCGTCGCACCGTGGAAACCCCATGCGGCCCCGGCCCCTGCACGCGTGAAGCCGCGGCTCCGCCGATCCCGCCCCTGGCCGAGGCGGCACGGGCGAGCGTCTCCCGCCGCCCTCCGGCTCCCGGGCCATGGCCGGAGATGCCCGGTGAGGAGCGGGGCGCCGAGGGTTGGGCTCCCCGGCGCGGTGCGGAGCGAGGCAGCGGCCTGGATGTGTGAACGGTCCCCATGGCTCCGCAGGAGGTGAAGCCCCAGGGCTCGAGCGGAGCTGGGCCGGCGGCGCGGGGCCCCAGGGACCGGCCCCGGGAACCTGGGCTCGGCGGGACCGGCGGGACCGGCGGGATCGCTGTGCGCTGCCAGGGCGTGAGGAGCCCCGGGGCCCGCGCGTCCCGGGATGCGCCGCCGCTGCGGCCGTTGCTGCTGGGACTTCTGCTGCTGGCCGCCCTCGCCGGGCACGGCCGGGCCGACCCAGGTAGGCACTTGGCGGCTGGGTCTGGCGCCGCTGGGCTGCACCTCAGCGGATGGCGGTGGGTGGAGGGCTCCTTGCAGCACCCGCACTGGGCTTTTCTCCGGGCTTAGCTATTGCAACAGCGGGAGAACTGTCAGAAATCTGTCTCCCGGGAAGGCACCGTGGGCGGGGAAGAAAGCAGAGGCATGCTCATATATATCTTCTTTCTGGACAAGTTGCAGATGCTTGCTAGTGGTCCCACAATCACGCTTCATTTCGGCCAAGCCACAGCGTGTTTAGGACACGGTAAAAGGGCTCTGTGTGGTAGGACAGGTTTCGAATGGAGCCGTCCACTGTATTTAGAGCGTCCTGTTGCTTGCGTCCACTTTGTCTTAACTGCATGGAATGGATGGAGAGTTTGAAGTAATTCCCCTGCCGGCTCCCGAAATGCCATTTTCTTTTGTGCTAATAGCATGTCTCATTTTCTTTTGGGGAAGTAGGTATTTAAAATAATTGATTGCATTTTGCAAACATTGATCAAGTATATAACCCATTATTTGCAGGAAGCTGGTTAAAGACGATCATGCTTGGTTTTAGACTTCCAACGATCTCTCAAAAAACAGGTTTCTGTAATTCCTTGGACAATTGTGTGAAATCTCTTGTAACTATTTGTGTGGAATTATTCTGTGAAAGTGCTTCAAAACTTACACTGCGCAGTCAGCTGAAATAAGAGTGATTGCTCTGGCGCTTGAAAAGGGTGAGGTTTTGTATTTCTGATGGAATTTTGTTGTGGGCTCTAGGCACATTGAGTTTATCAAGCCACAAGACTCTTCAGGTCATTTGTTTATGTAGTTTTTAGTGAAGATTAAGGAGGACCTCTGTGTATGCCCCTGCCCCACATCAAATTACCCAATAATGAAAGAGCACAGACTGTTTTAAATAAGAGAATTTCATATATATATATATATATATATATATGAAATTCTCTTATTTCAAACAGTCTGTGCTCTTTCATTATTGGGTAATTTGATGTGGGGCAGGGGCATACACAGAGGTCCTCCTTAATCTTCACTAAAAACTACATAAACAAATGACCTGAAGAGTCTTGTGGCTTGATAAACTCAATGTGCCTAGAGCCCACAACAAAATTCCATCAGAAATACAAAACCTCACCCTTTTCAAGCGCCAGAGCAATCACTCTTATTTCAGCTGACTGCGCAGTGTAAGTTTTGAAGCACTTTCACAGAATAATTCCACACAAATAGTTACAAGAGATTTCACACAATTGTCCAAGGAATTACAGAAACCTGTTTTTTGAGAGATCGTTGGAAGTCTAAAACCAAGCATGATCGTCTTTAACCAGCTTCCTGCAAATAATGGGTTATATACTTGATCAATGTTTGCAAAATGCAATCAATTATTTTAAATACCTACTTCCCCAAAAGAAAATGAGACATGCTATTAGCACAAAAGAAAATGGCATTTCGGGAGCCTGCAGGGGAATTACTTCAAACTCTCCATCCATTCCATGCAGTTAAGACAAAGTGGACGCAAGCAACAGGACGCTCTAAATACAGTGGACGGCTCCATTCGAAACCTGTCCTACCACACAGAGCCCTTTTACCGTGTCCTAAACACGCTGTGGCTTGGCCGAAATGAAGCGTGATTGTGGTACCACTAGCAAGCANCTCATCCTCTGAGATCCAAGCTTCCTAGCTTCTTGGGCACATTAACCATGACTATGTGTACCTCCCTTCCCTGGTCAGGCGACCTCTCTCAGCGACCTTCCCTCCTCCAGATCCCTGGGACACTGAGCCATTGGGGGGGGGGGACCCCTGGACTGGGACCGTTGGACCGAGTTGCGGGGGAAGGGTCCGGGCTGGCAGCGCGGAGCGGGGGCGGCAGGTGGCTTCGCGCGGGGATGCGCGCGCGCGCCGGCCTCGCCTCCCTCGCCCGCTCCGGTGCTACGTGCTTTCTTTGTCAATGAGGCGCAGCTCTGAGCTGCAGTAGCACTCGCAGCCCGAGCTCGGGAGCCGGAGCGCAGCCGAGCCCAGCGATCGAGCAGAGAGAGGGGAGGGGACCCGGGCGCAGGGCTGGCAGCGGGGCGCGATCAGGGCCGCTGGTCCCCGCGCCGCCAGCCTCGCGCAGGCTCCGGCTGCAGCAGCCCGCCCCGGGGAGGGGACCCGGGCGCCGCCCGTCCCAGCCTCGTCGCACCGTGGAAACCCCATGCGGCCCCGGCCCCTGCACGCGTGAAGCCGCGGCTCCGCCGATCCCGCCCCTGGCCGAGGCGGCACGGGCGAGCGTCTCCCGCCGCCCTCCGGCTCCCGGGCCATGGCCGGAGATGCCCGGTGAGGAGCGGGGCGCCGAGGGCTGGGCTCCCCGGCGCGGTGCGGAGCGAGGCAGCGGCCTGGATGTGTGAACGGTCCCCATGGCTCCGCAGGAGGTGAAGCCCCAGGGCTCGAGCGGAGCTGGGCCGGTGGCGCGGGGCCCCAGGGACCGGCCCCGGGAACCTGGGCTCGGCGGGACCGGCGGGACCGGCGGGATCGCTGTGCGCTGCCAGGGCGTGAGGAGCCCCGGGGCCCGCGCGTCCCGGGATGCGCCGCCGCTGCGGCCGTTGCTGCTGGGACTTCTGCTGCTGGCCGCCCTCGCCGGGCACGGCCGGGCCGACCCAGGTAGGCACTTGGCGGCTGGGTCTGGCGCGGCTGGGCTGCACCTCAGCGGATGGCGGTGGGTGGAGGGCTCCTTGCAGCACCCGCACTGGGCTTTTCTCCGGGCTTAGCTATTGCAACAGCGGGAGAACTGTCAGAAATCTGTCTCCCGGGAAGGCACCGTGGGCGGGGAAGAAAGCAGAGGCATGCTCATATATATCTTCTTTCTGGACAAGTTGCAGATGCTTGCTAGTGGTACCACAATCACGCTTCATTTCGGCCAAGCCACAGCGTGTTTAGGACACGGTAAAAGGGCTCTGTGTGGTAGGACAGGTTTCGAATGGAGCCGTCCACTGTATTTAGAGCGTCCTGTTGCTTGCGTCCACTTTGTCTTAACTGCATGGAATGGATGGAGAGTTTGAAGTAATTCCCCTGCCGGCTCCCGAAATGCCATTTTCTTTTGTGCTAATAGCATGTCTCATTTTCTTTTGGGGAAGTAGGTATTTAAAATAATTGGTTGCATTTTGCAAACTTGATCAAAGTATATAAACCCCTTATTTGCTTGCGAAGGAAGCTGGTGGTTAAAGACGATCATGCTTGGGTTTTAGACTTCCAACGATCTCTCAAAAAACAGGTTTCTGTAATTCCTTGGACAATTGTGTGAAATCTCTTGTAACTATTTGTGTGGAATTATTCTGTGAAAGTGCTTCAAAACTTACACTGCGCAGTCAGCTGAAATAAGAGTGATTGCTCTGGCGCTTGAAAAGGGTGAGCTTTTGTATTTCTGATGGAATTTTGTTGTGGGCTCTAGGCACATTGAGTTTATCAAGCCACAAGACTCTTCAGGTCATTTGTTTATGTAGTTTTTAGTGAAGATTAAGGAGGACCTCTGTGTATGCCCCTGCCCCACATCAAATTACCCAATAATGAAAGAGCACAGACTGTTTTAAATAAGAGAATTTCATTTATATATATATATATATATATATATAATGAAATTCTCTTATTTCATATATATAAAGGCCACTGAGATAAGGAGTCTCTGTGTACAGATGACTGTCTAGGGACTTTCTCTTGTGATTCTGGTAGTCAATCTTCAGGAGAATTTGATTCCCCTGAATCAAATTTATGTATGTGGTGAAATGGTTGAGAGCTAAGTCCCGAATAAATCCCTTAATATCTATTGGCTCAAAAACACAAAGTTTTTGTTTGACATGCCTCCGATTTTTTATAAATAGTTTTATTACTCATTTGAGAGCTTTTCACTTTTGGATGTTGTTCATTTGAGTGCAGAGACTGAAAACTGTTCAACCATCTGTAATGTGTGAGATTTGGCTTCTGTGTAGTGTCCCATTCAGCCCCATGTCAGCCTGTTTTCCCCGGATCAGATATCCGATCTCCCTTCCAGCTTTGTACCTTGCCCCTCTGAGATCCCATGGCTTTGCGTGGCTCCTCCTTCAGACAGCCAGAGCAGCCTCACCTAGAGGATTTCTCATCTCTGTCTTTTGGTCTTAGCAGGGACTCCTCCTCCTCCTCCTCCTCCTCGTCCTCCTCCTACGCCCATCTCCTCGTCTCCTCCTCCTCCACCAACCTCCTCTTTCTGCCTTCTCCTTCTCCTTCTCCTTCTTCTTCTTCCTTGCAGTGTGCTAGTCATGAGGACACAGAGCTAGGCTAGACTAGGATTAGAATGATGGAAGGTCGTCGAGTGGCTGTTGCCTTTCCCTGTCATTGGCCTTGTTACTCCCCCATGCTTTGGGGGTCCCCTTTCTGTTATCACTCTTGATGCTCAGGTTTCTGTGCTCCATGTCACCTGTGGATCTACAGACTGCCCTGGGGTTTTGTGGCCTCACCATTGATCTCATTTCATGGCTGGCTTCTGCACAGCAGAGCTGAGCACTGGGCATCCAGTCTGACTTCTCGTCTGCATTCATATGTCCCCTGGTTTCCCCTCTCAACAGCTTCTCACCAGCCTGGGAGAGACCTGAGTTTCATGCAGGACACATCAAGTGGCTGTGGAAGAAGGCAATGTCAGGACAAGGCAGGAGAATAGATGGCTTTTGCTGGCAACCTTTGACTTTGCACTAACCACCTTGTTCTGATGGGCAGCTGTGGGTCCGTGCTGACCCTCACTGCAGCAGGTATCTGATGCCAGTTACCTGAGAAGCTGGATCACTGACTGTCACATACTGCTTGAAGTGCTGACTGGCTATCAGCCTGTCATTTGCATCATTGATGTTCCCTGATTTTTAATGGGGCCAAAAGGGAATCGACTTGGTTGCAAAAGACAGACAGAATAGATTTGTTTCCAGAAAATACTGTGTCTGTTGCCCAGCACCTTTGTTGCAATGGGCTTTGCAGTGTAGTGTATTCTAAGTCTGTTTCCACAGCCCCGCCCCACCCCATTTGCTTTAATCAGAGACCTTTCACTTTTCCACACACAGCAAAGGCCAGCGGCATGCTCGGCACCCAGTCCCTCTGGTTCCTCCTGTAGACACCTTCTCTTAACTCCTTCCCCATGGAACCCTTGTTGGCTGGCAGTCACTTCTATCAGAAAGAAGTTTCTGAAGACAGACAGTCGCCCTCCATTCTCTTCTGCCATCTGGGCTCTAGGCAGAAATGGTAAAGGTCAAATCTGACTTCCCAGTCATCTTAGCTGCCGCCCTATTCTGCTCATGACTATAAACATTTAGTATATCTGCTGCGTGCAGGCACAGTGCTCCTCTCCCTGTGGGGCTCTGCTCAATGTGACCTTGGCTTCTCTGGCCTTTACTTCTTTTTCCTATGTGAAATGGTGACAATAAAATCTCTAATCTTATTGGGATGTTGTGATGATTACATGATTGAATTAATGCACTCGAGTTTAAGACAGTGCTTGATGTAAGTGCTCAGTTAAATGCTTGCTGTTTTTATAAAATGGCAGGAATTGTCAAATGTTTGCTCTGCCCAGATGCTGTGCTGGGTAGGGGTGCAGATGTGAATAAGGACCACCATTTTGCAGAAGTCCCTCTTGAAGATGGACTTGAACCCTCCACTCTGTGTGAACAGAGCTAATAAGGTGAGGTTGCAGTTAATTCTGGGAGGCAGGGTGGCTTTGAAGGACCACAAAGGATTGTCAGGGCCGAGAGTGGCATCTTAGGCCATGGGGAAGTTAAGGATTCTTTGTGGCCGGAGCACAGGATGGAGGAGGGCCTACGTGTTGCTCTGCGGCTCCCCTGCACCCTCCTCATGGGGCGATTTCTCCAGCCATTTTATGCTTCCCTCACTTACCATGGTACTCAGCCCCAACAGGGACTTAGTAAGTGTTTGACTTTCCTACATTCTTTCCCTTCAATTTGGCCGATTCTGATAGATGTTAGAGTATTACTTCATTTAAGTAATTCACTGCTTTATTTGGGAAATGTACTTTGAAGATGCCAGGGATACTGTAACTTAGTAAACACAGAAGGGAGATAACTTTTAACTCCACTCCTTTTTCTTATTCTTCTCCAACCTCCTTGTATATATCTCCAACTTGGAGCCCCATTTCATAGATTCTACATTTCCTTCCTTCCTTCCTTCCTTCCTTCCTTCCTTCCTTCCTTCCTTCCTTCCTTCCTTCCTTCCTTCCATCTTTACTCATTCAGTCACTCCAGTACCTGAGATTATGGTAATGAATAAAAACAAGCTGCCATTTTTTATGACAATTAGAACTAGCTTAATGCTTTCCGAACATTACCAAGGATACAGATCCCTTGAAGATTCTGTTAAAATTCAGGCTGTAATTCAGTTGGTCTGGGACAAGACCTGAGAGTCTGCATTTCTATCAGGTGCTTAAGGGATGTTGATGATTGCCAAGTGTGGACCCCATGTGAGTAGCACGTGACAAAATTAATTAATTAATGTGGCAAGTTCTGTGAAGAGAATGACTCAGGGAGGAGGTTGGCCCCTTCACACCTGTGCTTATTTATATTGGACGGCAAGGGAAGGACCAGGGATGAGATGTTGCAGGAGTGGAGATCACACAGTGGCTGTTTGGGGAAGAACTCTCCAAGTGGAGGGAAAGATGAATGCAAGGCTTGGGGTGGTTGAGGAGCAGGAGGGAGACCAGAGCAGAAGTGGCCAGCCAAGGTGAGGGTGGCAAGAAGCGGTGGGGGAGAGGGAGCCAAGGCTAGACCAGGCAGCACTTGCTGGCTCTGGTGACCTGCTGTTTTATTCTAAATGTGACAGTGGACCACAAAAAAACAGCCAACTAAGGTACATGGTCTGACTTCAGTTCTAAAAGAATTACCTGGGTTGTTGTGGGAGAAAAGATGGTAGGCTGGGAGGGAGGCAGGGAGGCAAGGCTGGAGGTTGTGGTTGAAATCCAGTGTGAGATGGAGCCAGCTCAGACACTGGTAGCAGGAAGGGGAGGAGAGAAGGTGAGATTGCAAACATCTTTCGAAGAAAGAGCTGATGGAATGATGTGATGGGGTCCGGGGCTAGGAGAAGACAGGAGCCACTAATATGGCCCCCAGGTCTGGGGCTTGATCAAGCAACTGGGAAGATGAACTTGCTGTTCCCTGTGACAGGAAAGGGGACAAGGAGCTGAGGCTTGGGGTGGGAAATTTAGAATTCATTTGGATCACACAAACTTGAAAGGTTCACTCAAGCTGAGTTTGCCAGCCAGTTGGACCAAGTAGTCTGGATTCTAGGAGACAGTAGGGGCGATGGGGGGATCTGGGTAGTGAACCTGGGGTGCTGTAAAATCTAAGAGTTCACGGAAAAGTGGGATCAGCAGAAGATGGAGGATAAATCACGGAGGTGGGGGTAAGAAGAGAATAAAGTGCGCTCGAAGCCCAGTGCAGAAACATTGGGAGGAGGGAGCCATCAGCTTTTAGGGATGCGGAGGGACCTGGGTACCGATGATGAGCCGTGAACACTGCATTTGCACAACTGGAGGTGTTTGGTGGTCCTGAGAGTGGCAGGGACAGACGTCTCCGCTGGGTTCGGAAGTCTCCAGAAGGCTCAACAGAGGAAGGAGGAAGAGCCATTGCTATAAACTGAGATAGTGTCCATCTTTCTTTCATTGTTTGAAACAGGGTCTTTGTATGTAGCCTTAGACTCCTGAGTTCTAGAATTACAGGTGTGCATCACCGTCGTTCCTGGTGCTATGAAACTATTATCTATAGTCAAAAGTTAAAGAATAGGGGGATTGGGTCCATGGAGGCTTAAGATGGGGATATAAAGCCAGGTTTGTTGGTGCACTCCAGAGACTGAGATAAGAAGACCACAGATTTGAGGTCCTGTCTCTACAGACCAGCAAACCAGTGAAAAAAGCATATGAAAACCAAAAGATGGGGGCGTATATTATATATACTCACACTTTTAAAAAGCATTACAGACAACAAAATATCTGATTTGATTTTCCCCTCAAATATAAATGCCCATTACAAATACATTTGGAATTTTAACTGTCTGTGCTATTAGCACTTTAATGGTACTTGGTTTTTTTTTAATTTTTAAAATTTTATTTATTTTTATATGTGTATGAGTGTACTGTCTGCATGTAGGTCTGTGCACCTGTGTCATGCAATGCCTCGGAGGTCAGAAGAGGGTCTCGGATTCCCCTGGAACTGGAGTTCTCCTGGAATTGGAGTTACAGACAGTTCTTAGCTGCCATGTGGGTGCTGGGGATCGAACCCGGGTCCTCTGCAAGAGCAGTCGGTGCTCTTAACCACTAGGCCATCTCTCCAGCCCCTTTAATGGTACTTGTAAGTCTCAGCCCTCACTCCACTCCTCACAAACTGAAGAAGATCTCGGGAACAAAGCTGTGATTTAATAGTGGTGCAAAACAGAAGTTGCCCTCCCCTGCCCCACATCATCCTCCTAAATGATAATCAGAGAAGCTACTTTATCCTAAGTCTTATATTAACGAGAGTGCGGTCTGGGAATGTGCTGAGTGAACCTGCATGCCCCCTTTCATTTTCATTAACCTTTAAGCCTGTATTGTGGTTTTCTTTTCCTCTCTTTCTCTTTTAATCAAACAACAACTGTACTCTTCTCTAAACAAAAATGAATAGTTGGAATGATCCTAAAACATTTTCGTTGCTTGACAACATATGAGAGAGGGTTTCTAAACACACAGAGGGATGCGTTATTCTAGGTTATGGGATGGCTGCCACAGATGCTGACTCTTTGGAGACTTTAGGACCAAAGAAGTAGTCAGCACCTGGGCATTGGGGGCTGTCATCAAATCACTGCAGCTGGGGGGGTTGGGCATTGCACTCACTGTTGGTTGGTATTTATCAAGCACCCGGGGCCTACCAGCCTCTCACAGTCCTCGGTTCAGGGGAGAGCAAGCCTGTTTGGCCTCTGCCCTCGAGCAGCTGGTGGTGGGTGGAGTGGCAGGTCTGTGAAATATGCCATGAATGGTCAGGTGAGGAGATGGGGCAACAGAGAAGGTCCCTGTACTGCCTTGTCGGCAGCCTGTGAGGGGCTGCAGCACCAAGGGCCATGGCTCCGACTTCTCAAAAAAAATTAGGGGTCTCCCCCCCCACCCCCTCATCCCCAATCTCCTTGTTTTCAAAGGTCACCAATGAATTCAAACTTTGAAATGCCGTGCTGTACAAAAAGAGCACACCCATGAGCTGCTGCTTCTTTTTCTTTTCTGTTTTTCCTTTTGAGACAGGATTTCATGTACTCTAGGCTAGCCTCAGACTCACTGTGTGATTGAGGATGATTTTCAATTTCTGATCCTCCTGTCTCTGACTATTGAGTGCCTCGGTTACACTCATGTGCTAGCACACCTCATTTATGTGATGACAGGGACTAAACCCAGGGCTTCCTGCTTGATAGATAGGTACTTTATCAACTGAGCTATAAATCCCTCCTCCTCCGAATCCTCCTTCTCCTCTCCTCTTCCATCTTCATCTTCTCCCCTTCCTCCTTCACCCTCAAACTCTTCTTCCTCCTTTAAACCAAGTTTATTAAGATCTAATTTATGGGGGCTAGAGAAGTGGCTCTTGCAGAAGACCTGGGTTTGAATCCCAGCACCCATATGGTAGCTAACAACCATCTGTAATTCCAGTTCCAAGGGATCTCACACCCTCTCGGGGCCTCCGGGGCTCTGCAAGACATGGTGCATTTATGTACATGTATGCGTAACCTTTATACACATAAACATAAATAAAAGTTTCTTTAAAAAGGTATGGCTTATGTCTGGTAAAGTGCACCCCTTTTAGGTGTACAATGTGAGAGTTTTGACAGAAGCATCCATTGGTTCCCTCACCACAGTCCAGATACAGAACACTTCTGTTACCCCACAGAAGTTCTCCCTTGCTCCTCTGTGATCAGTCCCTCCTCTCCAAGTCTGGCAACTAGCAGCCTATTCTCTGTCCTCAAATTTTACCTTTCCTAGAAGTTCACATGAATGGAATCAGTAATGTTTAACTTTTCATGTCTACCTCCTTTCACTTAGCATCATGCTCTTGAGCATCACCCACGCTGTCGCCTGTGTCATTAATTCTCTTAAATGGTATTGTAGCATACTGCAGTTACTTATACATGGGCATTTTCATTGTTTGCAGTTTTTGACAAAGGAGGGCTTGTTGGGCAGTTTTCTTCCCCTTGAGTAAATAAGGGTGGAATCCAGAGTCCACTCTTTTTTTTTTTTTTTAGCTTTTTTTATTTATTATTTTTTTATGTGTATGAGTGTACTGTCTGCATGTAGGTTGGTGCACCCGTGTCCTGCAATGCCTCAGAGGTCAGAAGAGGGTGTCAGATTCCCCTGGAACTGGAGTTAAAGACAGTTCTTAGCCGCCATGTGGGTGCTGGGAATCGAACCTGGGTCCTCTGCAAGAGCAGTCAGTGCTCTTAACCGCTGAGCTATCTCTTCAGCACCCCCCAGTCCACTCTTATGCTTGTGTTTAACCTTATAAAAGTTGCCGAACTCTTTTCCCCAGTGACTGCATAATTTTGCCTCCCGACTGTCAGTGTGTGAGTCTTAGCTGCCCTTCTTTATCCTTACTCGTACACTGGTACTTGAGATGGCCAGATTTCTTCTCTTTTAATTTAATTTTCAGCATCATCTTTTTGTGAGTTTTTGTTTCTATTTCTCTAATGATTACTAATGTTGTTATTCCATCCTGTTTCATAGTNTTTTTGAGACAGGGTTTCCTTATAGCCTCAGCTGGCCTGAAACTAACTCTGTAGACCAGGCTAGCCTTGAACTCACAGAGATCCACCTGCCTCTTGCCTCCTGAGTGCTAGGATTAAAGGCGTGCGCCACCACACCTGGCTTAAAGGCAGTTCTTAGCCGCCATGTGGGTGCTGGGGATTTAACCTGAGTCCTCTGGAAGAGCAGTTGGTGCTCTTAACCTCTGAGCCATCTCTCCAGCCTCTAATCTCTAATTTGAAGAGTCTATTAAACTCTTTTCCCAATTAAAAATTTGGATTTTTTTTTTCTTATTTTTGTTTATGGTGTCATAGTTTTCCTTTATCAGATATGTGTTGTGAATTTTTTTCCTGGTTTATGGCTTTTCTTTTTTACCTTATTAATAGTATTTTTCAAAGAAAAATGTTTGGGGGCTGGAGAAATGGCTCAGTGGTTAAGAGGACTGGTTTCTCTTGCAGAGATTCCTAGCACCCCCTATAATAGCTAACAACCATTCATAACTCCAGTTCCAGGAGATCTGGTGCCCTCTTCTGGCCTTTGTGGGCACTGCTTGCACATAGTGCAAATACATACATGCAGGCAAAAAACATTTATACACATAAAAATTTAAAATTGGTTAAAAATAGAAATTAAAAAAGAGAAGATGTTTTAAATTTCAATTAGCTTTTGTTTATCAATTTTTAAATTTAAGGGTTTTCTTTTTGCTTTGGTTTGGGGTATGTGTGTGTGTGTGTGTGCGCATACGTGCATGCGTGCACGTGCACACGCATGTATTTTAGGATAGAAATCTTTGCCCACCCCAAGGTTACATGTCTCTGGAAGTATTATGTTTTTCATCTTTACTCTTAGACCTGTGATCCATTTCATATTATTGTTATGTACTTTACAAGGTAAGAGTCAAGGTTAATTTTTTCATATAGATATTTAACTGCTGTGGTACCATTTTTTTTTAAAGACTTTCCCTGCTCCATTGACGTTTCTTGGCACCACATGCTTGGCATTTATTTCTGGACTCTGCTCTGTTCTAGTGATCTCTATTTCTCTCCCTGTGACAATGCAAAACCACTTTGACTTCTCTAGTGCCACTGTGTCTTTGCTTTAGTAACATTGACTTGGGTAATTCATTTTTGAGGGGTCTGCATTGTGCACTCTAGGCTTTTTAATGTTATTTCTCATCTTTGCCTAGTAGAGTCTCATAAACTCCCTTCCAAGCTAAAACAGCTAACATGTCTTCATACATGGCCAAGTGTCCCCTGGGGAACAAAGTCAGCCTTAGCTGAGTTCCAGTGTTCTAGCTTAATAATAAGTCTTGGAGTCAGATGGTGAGTACTACTTATTTATTTATAATTTTGATTTTTGAGGCAAGGTCTCACTCTGTAGCCTAGGATGGCCAAGAACTTACTATATAGAGCAGGATGATTTTAAATATTGATTTTTCTGCCTCAGCCCTCCTGGGCCACCATAGTATATAGGTATCCATATATAAGTTTTCTGTCATCAGTGATTTACAGAAATATATATATATATATATATATATATATATATATATTCCTCTACATGTTTCTCAAGGCCTTGGTATGTTATATGCCAATAAAACTTAAATGTTTTATTGGCATATAAAATTATAATTCAAAAGTATTAACTTTCCTATTGTTGTTGAGACAAGGTCTCACTCTTACCCCTGGCTGCCCTGGAACACTATATAGACCAGGCTGGCCTAGAACTCACAGAGATCTGCCTGCCTCTGCTTTCCAAGTGCTGTGATTAAAGGCCTGAGCCACCAAACCCTGCTCTTCAAAAATGTTAACTTTAAAATTTGCAATCCTAAATTCACTTTATTTTAATATCTTTTTATTAAAATCTTTACTAAAATCTTCAAGATTTTTCTAAATAGGATCTGTAATTAAAGGGAGTTTTTTTCTTTCAAATCTGTGTATGTTTCTTTCTAGCCTTGTGGCACTGACTAGATTTTCTAGTATGTTACTGAGTGGGAATCAGGAGTGTGGAACATCCTAGCATTGATCCAATTGAGGAACGTGTTCAGTCTTTCACTGTGAAGGATGATGTTAGCTGTAGCTTAATTTAGTCTTGTAGGGGCCTGGGTAAGGATACTCTCCTTTTTACCTAGTTTGCTGTGAATTTTTATCATGGATGGAGATGGAATCTTTTCTATATTCACATGTTCACAAAATTTTTATTCATTAGCTTATAAAAAGACAACTTGGTTGATTTTAGAATGTGGAGCTCAGCTTTGCTCCTGGGATAAACTGCAACTTAGTTGTGTTGCGTGTTCTTTCTGGATCTGGTTTTCTAGAAGTTTTAAAAGGAATTTTAAAAGTGCTATGCTCAGGGCTGGAGAGATGGCTCAGCAGTTTAGAGCACTGGCTGTTCTTGCAGAGGACCGGGGTTTGAGTCTCATCTCCTACGTGACAGCTCACAGCTGTTTTTCTCTACACTTCCAGGGGAATTTGGAATCTGACCCCCTTTTCTGATCTCTGCAGGCATTGCATGACTCTGGTGCACTTACACACATGCAGGTAATACACTTGTACACATAAAGTAAAAATAAATAAAAATTTTTAATTAATTAATTAATTTATTTATTTATTTATTTATTTAGAGAGAGAGAGAGGAGGTCAGAGGACAACTAACTTATGGCAGTTGGTTTTCCTTCTACCATGTGGATTCTGGAGATTGAGCTTACGTTGCCAGGCTTTGCAGCAGATGCCTTTACCCACTGGGCCATCTCTCAGGGCCTCAGACTTCTTTTCTTACAAACAGTTCTATCCATACACATAGCTCAAGTTAACTTCTGAGGTGTAGAGGGTGTAACATTTAGCACCTTGCTCTTTCACATAGCAATTATTTGTGACCCTCTATCTTAAGACAAGAGAATTTAAAGTTCTTTTGGAAACATGGAAAAACTTTTCCCATAAAGAGAGTAGCTTTAAGACAGCAGTCCAGATTCAAAGCTGGAGGCAAAATATCTGCTTACACTATTCCTCCCGTTTCCCCCACTCCTTCCCTAGCTGATATTTCTACAGGTGGTTAACAAAAGCTATAGAACCTTTTGAACACCACATAGATTTAATAAGCATCATGTTTAATTTTGTTATTTGTTTATTTTTATCTGTGTGAGAGTTTTGCCTGCATGTATGTAAGTGCACATATGATGCAATGCCGGTAGAGGCCAGAAGAGGGCATCAGATCCACTGGAACTGGACTTACGACTTATTGTTAGCTGCCATGTGGGTGCTGGGACCCAAACCTGGATCCTCTGGAACCAGCCAGTGCTGTGAACCACCCAGCCATCTCTCCAGCCCCCAAGCCCCATGTTTAAACCAATTAATGTAGATGTAAATGAAGCCAAGTAGTAGTTGCTGGATTAGGCCAAGGTCACTGCCTTCTGTCCTCAGTCAGCTGAGGCTTTGTCTAATGTGCCCTAATCTCAAGGGGAATTTGATTTAGATTTATATATGTTCAATATATTCTTAGCTGAAAAGAAAAACCTTCTGGTATCAGAAACAGAACATGGCTTTGGTACTTAAGAGTACCAGTAAATAGAAAGACCGAGACATTTCTAACGCTACTCTTGAGATGTGGAATAGGGAATAAATGCATAGCGTGCTGCTGGCTCTCCTAGACCTCCCTCTTGTCCCCTAATCCTGGTAATGAATTCTGTTCCTCCATCACTTGTGTTCTTTATTTACCAAATGTCAACAGCAAATCCAGCAAGACTGAAGAAAAATGTGTGGAGATGAATGGTGCATCTTGTAAATCCTTGTCAGAAAGCTGGGCAAAAATATCTCGAAGCCTACACACTTCAGTACCAAATAATGAGTCTTTGTTTTGAAAAGCACAGGAGGGTCTGGATTAGGAGAATTATTTTGAATATAGTTAAATGGGTTGGAAGTATTTTAGAAACCAGGACCATGGAGCTGTCCTGAGCTGGTTTTTATTATTAACTTATTCATACTGGAGGTGAGCACGCGAAGCAAGCTGATGAATCCCACCAACACTGAACCTTCAGTGGGAGGGGAAATACTTGCCTCTCCTCCAGCAATACCAGGATCTTAAGTGTTTTTCTATTCTTTTCTCTTCATTTTGAGAATTTTTATCTTATGTGTCTGTGTGTCTATGCCAGGTGAGTTCAGGTGCCCGTGAAGGCCAGGAGAGAGTATTGGACCCTTTGGAGCTGCAGTTAAAGGCAGCTGTGAGCCACCCAAAGTGGGTATTGAGACTTGAACTCCAGTCCTCTGTAAGAGCAGCAAGCACTCTTAACCACTGAGCCCTCTCTCTTCAGTTCTGTGTATATTTCTATTCTTATGGATAATTTAACATACTTACTTTTCCCTAAAGGGATAATAGTTTACACAGTTCAGCCTACCTCCCAATTACTGAAGTTTTCAATCTCTGTTTTTCTCTCTGAATCTCATACCAAGAGAGGGCATTCAGGACATGATTTCCTAAAGGTTGTTCAATAGTCCTGGGGTTTTCACTCCCATCCTTTTTGGACTCAGGAACAGATTATCTACCTAGTTATATTAACTAGTTCACATGTGGGTCTCCAGGCCCAAGGGCAAACTCTTGGGACATACTCAGACTATGAATGGAGTATGGCTGGGCGAGGTAAGCCCTGATTAATTGACAGAAAGAATAGCTAACATTTGTGAGGGGTTAGCTCATGTAATTCTCACAACAAACCTTAATGTAGGTTTTGTTATTAATCCCCTGGCTTCAGATGAGGAGATTGAGGTATAGAATAACTTAGTTATGACTCCTCTAGTGTCACATAGCTGTGTCAGAAGCAGGATTTGAACCCAGGTAGCTTATTACACACACTCACTGCTTCATTGTACAGCATACTGTAAAGTTAGGAAGTCAAGGATATTGGCTTTATAATAGGCTTAGTCCATCTCCCAACAGCTGGGTCCACCTGTCTTTGCAAACTGGCTTTGTCTAAATCCTCACATAACTGCTTGGTTCACCTGCTGGGGTGCTCTACACAGGCAGAGGTGACAGGACTATCCTTTTGGAGAGCTTCCGCCTTGCCTCATTCCTGGGAGGTGCTGTAGTCTGACTTATGGAATTAGGGATGCAGAGGCCAGAAGAATAGGGGTGTATGGCACCATCATAGCTTGACCCCCTACTTGAGCCAGGATCAGTTGAAACATAGGTGGTGCAGGGTGGGCAAATATCCCCAAATTTGCCTCTTTCCAAATAAAAAAAAAAAAAAAAAAAAAAGACATGCTGGTCATGGTTGCATGTGCTTTTAATCCTAGCACTCAGGAGAGAGAGGCAGGTAGATCTCTGTGAATTTGAGGCCAGTCTGGTCTACAAAGTGAGTTCCAGGCCAGCCAGAGTTTACATAGTGAGACCCTGTCTTAAAAAACAAAGCGCAAGGGGCTGGAGAGATGGCCTAGCGGTTAAGAGCACTGACTGTTCTTGGGGCCATTCTTACAGAGGACCCGAGTTCGATCCCCAGCACCCACATGGCGGCCGAGAACCATCTGAAACTCCAATTCCAGGAGAACTCCAGTTCCAGGGGAATCTGACACCCTCTTCTGACCTCTGCAGCATTGCACAACACGGGTGCACAAACTTGCATGCAGACAGTACATTGATACACATATGGAAATAAATAAACACCAGGCATGGTGGCACACGCCTTTAATCCTAGCACTTGGGAGGCAGAGGCACATGGATCTCTGTGAGTTCAAAGCCAGCCTGGTCTACAGAGTGAGTTCCAGAACAGCTAGAGCTACAGGGAGACCCTGTCTCAAAAAGACCAAAACACACACACACACACACACACACACACACACACACACACAAAACAAAAAGCACATAAAACTCAAAAAGCAAGTCCACACATTGGCAAGCTGGCTTATGAAAACCAGTGACAGGCAGCTGGCTCACAGCATTGGCTGATTTATTGGCATAAAGACTCTTATTAGGGTTGATTTCAGGCTACTGATGACATAGTGAGTTAGGAAGCAACGCGCCCAGTTGGCTGTGCTGATGCCACCCACCCCAGCCCAGCGATACTCCTGTCCACACATGGGTGACATGCACAGCTTACACAGGCAATGCGTGAGGTCTTCAGGGACTTCAAAGCCTAGGCTTAATAGGCCAATCATGTATGTGGGTTTATAATTTTGTCAAAGGGAAGGAGCTTTCCAGGTCGAGAGGGTGCAGGCTTTAAAATAGCTTGAAGTCTATCATCCTAAGTGTGCAATTTTGTAGGCACACAGAGATGCCTTCCACAAAATTACCATCTCCATTGAGTGTAATGTCTTAGTTGTGATATATAATTAACCCTTTCGTGGATTTTCAGTGGGCCAGACCTCATTTTCTTGGGTCAGCACTGGCTTTGTTTTCTGGCACAGGAAGGTATAATTTCTCCTCCAGTCGAGGGTCATCACCCCCCTCCTCTCTGGGTCGTGTCACCAATAGGCTCCTTTCCTTCACCTTTGAGAACAGAGATTTGAAATGCATGTGTCTAACACATGCTATCAGCTTCAATTGGAGGTTTTTATTTACGATCCCGAGGCCATCTCTCAGTTCATGCAGTTATGCTAAAAGCCCAGACAGTTTTGTGCCTACCGACTCTGGCAGTGTGTCACCTGCCTTTGCAGATCTTGGGGCTGTTCTCTTTTCTCTTGCACACTGGCATGCTGGGTTCCATGTGCTGTGTGTAATTCTGTCCATGTTTCCCATCCATCCTGATGTGACCATGTCACTTACCCAGGCCAACTCTTATAAGTGGTGATGCCAGCCACTGGGAGCGGAGATGAAGAGGTGGCCGCAGTCTGCATCTGTCACTTTCCTTAAACGTAAAACTCCGAGTGTCCTATTCCTAGGAGGTCAGTGTCTTTACCTATAAAAATAGCAGGATTTAATTTATCTTTTAATTTCCCTAGAGATACAGCAAGAGAAAAAAATTATAAGATTTCTCTTTTCATGCTTTATTGAAGATTTGTCCTAGTTTGTGAATATGTTGCTTCTGAGCAAGAGGACTAACATTTACAAAATAGCTATTACTGAGTGTTATCTCCACAACACTGTTAGATGTCTTCATCCATTTTGCTTGGAGAAAGCTGTAGTTAAGAGGACATTAAAAAAAAAAAAAAAACAGCTGTTAAGCAACAGAACTGGGATTTGAAAGATTGGACTACAGGGAAAATATATTCTCACCTACAGTATACATTCCCATCCAACATCTTATTGAACATTTTATTTATTTTTACTTATTTTGTGTGTGTTTTGCTTGAATGTATGTAAGTGCACCAGTGTGTTCAATGCCACAGAGGCCAGAAGGGGTGTTGGGTTCTCCGGAACTGGAGTTATAAACCAATGTCAGCCACCAGATACCTACACCCAGATACCTACCACATAGATATCGGACACTTAAAAAAATTTACCTTGTTATATCATATCTGTTTGTCCAGTCCTGTATTCATCCATTAGTTTTTACTTTTTGTCCTTATTCTTTTTCTGTAATTTAGGGGTCAAATCCAGGGTCTGTGCAGGCCCCTAGCCAGAACTGTCAGCACCCTCCCTCCTTCCCCCACCTCTCTTTCTTTTTCAAGACAAGGTCTCAAGCAGCCCAGGATGACCTTCAACTTACTACATGAATGAGGATGACCTTGAATTTCTGTCTCCACCCCCTCAGCGCAGGCATTGCATGTGAGCCATCGTGCCTACTTTATGGGATGCTGGGGATTGAACCCAGGTCTTTGAGTGTGCTAGTCACATACTCCACTAACCTAGCTACATGCCCTCTCTCATTTTATTTTTGATATATTCAAAGTAAGTCCCAAATATCAGTATACTTAACTGCTAAATATTTCATCATGCATTCATGTATGCTATTGATTGGGGTTTAATATTTGTTATGGCTCTGTCTCTGTCTCTCTCTCTGTGTATGTGTGTGTGTGTGCATGTGTGTGTGTGTGTGTGTGTGTGTGTGCATGTGTGTGATTTTTTTGAGAAGGCTTCACTACCTATGCAAGGCTGATTCTAATTCCTTTACATTTTATTTTTTCTGCCTTAGAACCCCTTCCCTGCCCTGTCTACCTGATGAGCATCTGCACTCCCTCAAGACTCAACTCAAGTATGGCCTTCTGTAACCCTTCCCTGGTACCCACTCTGATCTATTGGGTGTTATATGCCATGAGTTCTGCTGCCCTCTGGGCCGTCCTCTATGGTCACTGGCCTGTCTTCTCAATTAGATTGTCAGCTCTGAGCAGTAGTTCTCAAAATGCAGTCCTAGGTACATGGCAGCTGGAAATCTTTCCACAGTTGAAAACAATGCATATTGTTGTTAGAACTGGGGACACATACTGTGGTGGCCATGCCCATTACAAGAGACAGTGCTTATTAAGATAACATTCTTGGAGCAGGTGGGAAGAATGCACTTTAAAATCTGTCCATTGATGAGGAAAACCAAGACATTTGACCTTCCAAGCCTACCAGACCATGCTCAGGAAGGTGGTCGGGAAGGGGTGATGCTCCAGCTGTTTGCAGCTGGGAGACTGTAGAGTTGGCTTACATTCCAGGCTGTGAAGTAAGCAGCCAATTCCAGAGCTGCCTTGAAGGCTGAGGCACGTTTTCTCATCTTAGCCCAGGGTCTTGTGTACACTTAACATAGCCAGGACAATGGTTGCAAAGGAAGAAAGCGAGTTTCCTGATTTGCTCTCACTGTATAAAAACTTGTTATATCAGGGCTGGAGAGATGTCTCAATGGTTAAGAGCACTGACTGCTCTTGCAGAGGACCCGGGTTCGATTCCCAGCACCCACATGGCGGCCAAGAACCTAAAGACGGTTCCGGGGGAATCCGACACCCTCTTCTGACTTCCGCAGCATTGCATGACATGGGTGCACCTGCCCACATGCAGACAGTACACTTATACACATAAAATAATAATAATAAAAAACTTGTTATATCTTTCCTGCACTTAAAATATTCTTGGCCATTCTATCACAGATATGCATGGATGACATAGTGCTGGTGGTCAGATTGGGTGCAGGAGGACTGACCGTAGTTTGCAGATATGTTTTCAAAAATTAAACACTTGTCCAATAAAGTGGGTTTTGTGGTATTGAGGCTTGAACCCAGGGCCTTGTGCATGCTAGGCAAGCACTTATCCCACAACGAAAATCATTTAAAAAAAACAAGAGTTTTCTTTTTTCTTTTTCAAAAATATGAAGAATTCTGAGTCCTCTTGAAAGAACCACAAAATTGACCACAGGGATCCCACATTGCTGCATGGTAACCGTTGGCTGAAGTTGAGTAGTGGTGCCCATGTTAAGGCATCAGTCACATCCCGCCATGGGCCTTACTGACTATCTGTGGTCTAGCTGTTGTACTAAACCAACTCCCCAAACCCTGATGGAACTGCACTGTACAAGTTGATTTCTCAACCACCAACTGAGAGTTCCTGATGTTCAAGGGCAAGATCCTTCTTTCATTGTGTGGTTTTACCAGCATGTGTCTGGTAGTCCTGCTGGCCATGTCTGCATCCAGCAGACGGAAGGGAGAGGAGAGGAGGAAATAGGCATGAGAGCTGTCTACTCCCATTTCCTGTCTCAGCACTGGTGCTCACCACGCCTGCCTAGCGAAGCTGGGGAACTCAACTTGCGACTATGCTTGGAAAGAAGGGAGGGTGGTTTGGTGATCATCCAGTTTGCTCTGGACCCAACTCACTTATGTCTTCTGCTTGGCGCTTTTAGGGATTTGAGCTGGTAGCCTCTGATTGATCAGCAACCGGCCTTGGAGCTACAGAAACTGAGGTTCAAATCCCTAAAATGTCAGCTCCAGCAGGCCAGGGGACTGTTCACTGCTGAACACATGGGGCCCACAGCAGTGTAGCACCCAGTAGGTTCTCAATACATGTCTGTTGATTGCATAAATAACTCTTTTGGGGATGGAGAGATAGCTCAGCGGTTAAGAGCTCCGACTGCTCTTGCAGAGGACACTGGTTCGATTCCCAGCACCCACATGACGGCTAAGAACCATCTTTAAGCTGCCGTGGTGGCAAAAAAAATATAACTCTTTCACCTGTGGACAGTAACAATAACTCATATTTGATTGGTGCTTATTAAAGTGATTGACTCTGGGTGCTGTCTCATGAAAGATGTGCTAAGCTTTGAACAGTGGTACAAGTCATTGAATGTGAAGATTATTTTTGTTTTTCTTTTGCTCCTACATTCAGTATTTCTCTCATCCTTCTTTCTATGGATATATTGATGAGAAAATACAACATTTTCTTCTTGGCTGAAACATGAAAGAAAACCCAACTGTTTTTAATCTCTTGTTTCAGGAGACAAATGGTTGCTTATTCAAGGTAAAATTTTTCTTCCTGTATATAACAACTTCTGATTACATTGAACTCAGTTGTTCTTCAAAGGGATCATGATCTGCTGTGTTCAATTTGTCAAAAGTTAATGTTACTTTTCAAAGTCACCTCAATTTTCCAATAGTGTGCAACACAGGCAGACGTTTCTGAAGCTCTGACAGTTTTTCTACACTCAAAAGTTCTTACTTGTGGCACACTTGAAGCCATATTTTGGTGCTGTTGTGATTGATTTCTTTCAGGGACTGGTTTGAGGTCTTTATAGAAGGAAATGGTTGAAATTTTCTCCTTGCTGGTAGGAACACAAGTAAAACCTTCACACCTCATTGTCTATGCTCCTGCATCTCTGCTAGATATTATAAGACCAAACCTGTTGTGGGCCACATAAGGTGATGACACTCATGTGTGGCAGTGGAAGTGTGATTCCTTTTGCAGGAAATGCAACCTATTAGGTGACCATGGTCCCACTTACTGAAGAGGACTGTTGATGTTGTGACAGCTTAGCTGTCTACATGTCTCCTTGTTGCTTTTGCATTCACTTCAATCCCGTTTGCCAGAAAAATATGGAGAAGATGCATATTAGATGCAATACTAGTCCAATACTAGATGCATAAACACATAATCCAAATATATATATATATATATATATATATATATGAATCATGTATATATATATATATATGGATCATAGTCTACCAACATGTCTGTATTAGCACACATGCATGTATATGCACATTTCTATAAGTGTGCATGTGTGTTGTGTGGAGGTACACGTGTGTGCATGTACATGTGGAGATAAGAAGACAAACTTCCTTGGATGTGGTTCTTCAGTAGCCATCCTCTTAGCTTTTCAGATGGTACTTAGTGGCTTGAAGTTAGCAGGTTATATATGTGCTACTCAGTCAACCTAAAAGAAAACTTAAGATTTTTATTCTATTCTTTAATTTGATAAACGGAAATTAGATATATGATTCGCACTGTTAGGCAAATACAGACTTTGGATTTAAAGAGTCAAAGGCTGCTAGATATAGGATTGTGTTAATTTTTAAATAAAAGATGATAACATTTTTAAATTTTGTGTAGAGTTAGAAATGTGTAAAAATTATTTTTATAATGCAACATCACTATAAAATTATCCAGGGCTGGAGAGATGGCCTAGCGGTTAAGAGCGCCGACCGCTCTTACAGAGGACCCGGGTTCGATCCCCAGCACCCACATGGCGGCCGAGAACCGTCTGAAACTCCAATTCCAGGAGAACTCCAGTTCCAGGGGAATCCGAGACCCTCTTCTGACCTCCGCGGCATTGCACGACACGGGTGCACAGACTTGCATGCAGACAGTACATTCATACACATACAGAAATAAATAAAAA
>VZQC01012192.1:230499-263310 GCA_009823505.1 Rhizomys pruinosus
AAAAAAAAAAAAAAAAAAAAAAAAAAAAAAGAAGAAGAAGAAGAAGAAGAAATAACAAAAATCAGAGCAGAAATCAGTGAAATAGAAACAAAGAAAAAAAACACAAAAAAATCAATGAATCCAAAAGTTGGTTCTTTGAGAGAATAAACAAGATAGACAGATCTCTAGCCAGTTAACCAAAAGAAAGAAAGAACAACTAGAAATCAATAGAATCCATGATGAAAGGGGAAACATCACAACAGACAATGAAAAGATCCAGACAATCATATGGGAATACTTCAAAAACCTATACTCTACCAAGTTTGAAAATCTAGGAGAAATGGATGAATATCTGAAATCCTGGGAATCACCAAAGCTTAACCAAGAAGAGATCGACAGCTTAAACAGACCCATAATATATGAAGAAATTGAAGATGTAATAAGAACCCCCACCCCCAAAAAAGAAACCTCCCAACTAAAAAAAGCCCAGGCCCAGATGGTTTCATGGCAGAATTCTATAAAACATTTCAAAAAGACGACCATTATTACTCAAATTGTTCAGAAGGATACAGAGGGAATTCTCCCAGTGCTCCTAGGAAGCCAGCATCACTCTAATACTAAAACCAGGCAAAGATACAACCAAAAAGGAAAATTATACACCCATCTCATTAATGAACACAGATGCAAAAATTCTCAACAAAATACTCGTAAACTACATTCAGACTCACATCAAGAAGATCATCCATCATGACCAAGTTGGATTCATACCAGGGATGCAGGAATGGTTCAACATACAAAAATCAATAAATATCATCAAACACATAAATGGACTGAAAGACAAAAAGTACACAATCATCTCAATTGACACAGAAAAAGCCTTTGACAAAATTCAGCATCCTTTCATGCTTAAAGTCCTAGAGGGAATTGGGTTGGAGGGATCATTCCTCAATGTAATCAAATCCATATACAAGAAACCCACAGCCAACATCATCCTGAATGGAGAAAAGACAGAAGCATTCCCCTTGAAGGTAGGAACTTGGCAAGGCTGCCCCGTGTCATCACTCCTCTTCAATATAGTGCTTGAAACACTTGCTAGGGAAATAAGGCAAGAAAAGGAAATTAAATGAGCACTAATTGGAAAAGAGGAAGTCAAGCTATCCTTTTTTGCTGATGATATGATTGTTTACCTAAGGGATGCTAAAAACTCCACCAGAAAATGCCTAGAAATGATTAAGAGTTTCAGTAAAGTGGCAAGATACAAAATTAACTTAGAAAAATCAGTAACCTTTCTTTACACCAACAATAAGGACTGAAGAAGGAATACAAGGAGACCTTCCCACTCACAATAGCCTCAAAAACAATAAAATACCTAGGAACAAACCTAACCAAAGACACCGAAGATCTCTACAAAAAGTTTTTAAACCCCTGAAGAAGGAAACTGAAGAAGACATCAGAAGATGGAAAAACCTCCCATGCCCATGGATTGGGAAAATTAATATAGTAAAAATGTTCATTCTACCCAAACTATTGTACAGATTCAATGCGACCCCAATTAAAATCCCCAAGAGTTTCTTCATAGGCTTGGGAAAAAAGTCCTTAATTTCATTTGGAAAAACAAAAGACCCTGAATAGCCAAAGCAACCTGAGTGAAAAGAGCAATATAGAGGGTTCTCTATTCTAGACTTCAAACTATACTACAGGGCTATAGTTATAAAAACAGCTTGGCACTGGCACAGAAACAGACCTGTTGACCAATGGAACAAAACTGAAGATCCAAATTTGAGCACATACAATTTCAGCCACCTCATATTTGACAAGGGTGCCAAGAAGACACAATGGAGGAAAGACAGCATCTTCGGCAAGTGGTGTTGGCAAAACTGGATCACCACTTGTAGTAGAATGAAATTAAACCCCTACCTCTCACCCTTTACAAAAGCCAACTCCAGATGGATCAAAGACCTCAACGTGAATCCCAAAATTCTGAAGGCAATAGAAGAAAAAGTTGGCAGCAACCTACAAGACATAGGCATAGGAAACGACAGCATCTGTGCAAGAATTAAGGTCGACAATTGACAAATGGGACCTCATTAAACTCAAAAGCTTCTGTACATCAAAAGAAACAATTAAGGAAGTGAAGAGAAATCCCATAGAGTGGGAGGAAAGCTTCACCGCAGATACATCTGACAAAGCATTAATTTCCAGAATATATAAACTACTCAAAAAACAAAGAAGAAAGAAAACAAATGACCCACTCAAAAGAGCTGAACAGAGACTTCACAAATGAGAAATTAGAGATGGCTGAGAAACATCTTAAAAAGTGTTCAACATTGCAAATAATTAAGGAAATGCAAATTAGAACCACTTTAAGGTATCATCTCACTCCGATAAGACTGGCTAGGATCAAGAAAACAAATTATACCAAGTGCTGGAGAGGTTAGAGGAAAAGGGGAACACTCATCCACTGCTGGTGGGAATATAAACTCATACAGCTACTATGAAAAGCAGTGTGGAGAGCCCTTGGAAGACTCAAAATGAGCTTGCCACCTGACCCAGTCATACCACTCCTGGGTATATACCCACGAGACTCATCTTACCACAGAGATACATGGACAGCCATGTTTATTGCAGCTCTCTTCACAATAGCGAAGAGCTGTAACTTACCCAAGTGCCCCTCAACTGATGAGTGGATAGAGAAAATGTGGTACATTTTGAGTCTTTTAAGAGTTCTCCACACTGATTTCCATAGGGGTTGCACAAGTTTACATTCTCACCAGCAATGGATGAGTGTTCCCTTTTCTCTAAAACCTCTCCAAGATTTGGTATCCTTTGCTTTCTTGATCATAGCCAACCTTAAGGAGTAAGATGAAATCTTAAAGTAGTTTTAATTTGCATTTCCTTAATTATTAGCAACAATGAACACTTTTAAAGATGTTTCTCAGCCATTTCTAGTTTCTCACTTGTGAAGTCTCGGTTCAGCTCTTTGCTTCATCTTTTGAGTGGATCATTTGTTTTCTTGCTCCTTTGTTTTTTGAGAAGTTTATATATTCTGCATGTTAATGCGCTGTCAGATGTATCACCAGTAAATGTTTCCTCCCACTCTGAGTTTTCTCTTCACTTCTTTGATTGTTTTTTATTTTCACTCTACATAAGCTTTTGAGTTTAATAAGGTCTCACTGCTGGGCATGGTGGCGCACTTTAATCCTAGCACTTGGGAGGCAGAGGTGGGTGGATCTTTGTGAGTTCAAGGCCAGCCTGGTCTACAGAGCAAGTTCCAGGCCAGCTGGGGCTACAGGGAGACCCTGTCTCGAAAAGACCAAAAAAAAAAAATTAATTAAATAAATAAATAAGGTCTCACTTGTCAACCGTTGACCTTATTTTTTGCACAGCTGCTGACTGATTTAGAAAGTTTTCCCCTGTGCCTATGTCTTGTAGGTTACTCCCAACATTTTCTTCTATCATTTTTCTAAGGTTCATATGGAAAAACAAAAGACCCCTGACAGCCAAAGAAACCCTGAGCAAAAAGAACAATACAGGGGAGATCACTATCCCATGCTTCAAACTATATTACAGGGCCATAGTCATAAAAACAGCCTGGTATTGGCACAAAAATGGACCCATAGATCAATGGAACAAAGTTGAAGGTCCAAACTTGAGCACATGAGATTTCAGCCACCTCATATTTGACAAAGGGGGCAAGGAGACCCAATGGAGGAAAGACAGCATCTTCAGCTAGTGGTGTTGGCAAAACTGGATCGACACTTGTAGAAGAATACAAAAATCCCTACCTCTAACCCTGTACAAAAATAAACTCCAAATGGATCAAAGAACTCAGTGTGAAACCCAAAACTCTGAAAATAATAGAAGAAAAGTTGTTTATTTGTATTTTATGTGTATGAATGTTTTGCCTGTATGTATGTGCATGCAGTGTCTGTGGAGCTATCCCTGGAAGTGGAGTTGTAGTTCATTAGCCACTATGTGGGTGCTGGAAACTGAACCCAGTTCTTCTCTAAGAGCAGCTAGTGCTCTTAAACCCTAAGCCATTTCTACAGCCCCAAGTTATTTTCATTTTTAAATTTTGTTGGTTTTGTTTTGAGATAGGGTTTTCCTGTAGCCCCAGCTGGCCTGGACCTCACTCTGTAGATCAGGCTGACCTTGGTCTCACAGAAATCCTCCTCCCTCTGCCTCCCAAATTCTGGAATTAGATATGTATGTCACCATGCCCAGCTTTTCTTTTCTTTTTGAAATTTATTACAAGATAAACTCTTATTAGTTTTGTACATATGTATGTGTGTGGTCAGAGGATAACTTGGTAGAGCTGGTTCTTTCCACCTTTACATGGGGTGAGTTCAGGTTGTCAGCTGTGCTTGGCAAGAACTTTCTACAGCTTAGCCATCTTGACAGCCCAAGGTAATCTTTTTTTTTCAATAAAATACTTTTATTGATGTTTTGTGCATTTCATATATAAATTTTTCAGTCCAATTTAGACATATTCCCCTTTCCCTGACCTCCACCCCACCCCAGTTCATGCATTCTGCCATACCAGTCTTGCATCCTTTTTCAGTCTTTTTAAAGTTTTTCTCTGCAGAGGTTTATTGTTTGGGGAAGAATTTAACTGGTCAGTTCTTTGACCCAGTCCTTATGTTGTTGTTGTTCCCTCCCATTTGTATTGCTCCAAAATATGCCTATATAAATGTCATGTATGTACCCAAATTATGACCTCCAAAAATAAACTGTATGTTAATTCCAAAATATGTTTAGGAATTCACCTTTTTCCCTTAAATTTTGATTTACTCTAGAATATGAATACATACCTTCCACCTCTATATGGCAATTAAAATGTCTGAAAAGAAGTGGTGGGTTAAGTCTAGAGCCCATTAAGAGATTCTCATTAAAACAGCTTAGTTCTTTTCAGATAAAAAGAAATATAACAATAACACTGCTCAACTTGCCTTTCAACTGGGGATTTGGTGTTAGCATCCACAAATGAGGGAAATTGTTCACCGTTTGTTTTTCTGGGACTGTGTTACTTCACAGTATAATGGCTTCAAGTTCCATCCATTTACCTGCAAAGTTCATGATGTCATCTTTCTTTACCACTGCATAGAACTCCATTGTGTAGATGTACCACATTTTTGTCATCCACTCGTTAGTTGAGGGGCATTTGGGTTGGTTCCAACACTTCGCTGTTGTGAAGAGAGCTGCGGTAAACATAAATGTGCATGTATCTTTGCAGTAGAATGAGTCTTATGGGTATATACCCAGGAGTGGTATGATTGGGTCAGGTGGTAGGCTCATTTTGAGTCTTTTAAGGGTTCTCCAAGCTGCTTTCCATAGTGGTTGTACGAGTTTACATTCCCACCACCAGTGGATGAATGTTCCCCTTTCCCCACAACCTCTCCAGCATTTGGTGACTTTTGTTTTCTTGATCTTAGCCAGTCTTTTTGGAGTGAGATGATATCTTAGAGTGGTTTTAATTTGCATTTCCTTAATTTTTAGCGATGTTGAACACTTTTTAAGATGTTTCTCAGCCATCTTTACTTCCTTACTGGTGAAGTCTCTGTTCAGCTCTTTATTCCATCTTTTGAGTAGGTCATTTGTTTTCTTGCTTCTTTGTTTATTGAGTATTTTATATATTGTGGATGTTAATGCTCTGCCAGATGTATCAGCAATGAAGGTTTCCTCCCACATTGTCGGTTTTCTCTTCACTTCCCTGATTGTTCCTTTCACTATACAGAAGCTTTTGAGTTTGATGTGGTCCCACTTCTTGTCAATTATTTCCTGTGGGCTGATGTTTGATTTAAAAAGTCTTTTCTTGCTGGGCATGGTGGCACACACCTTTAATCCCAGCACTAAGGAGGCACAGGCAGGCGGATCTCTGTGAGTTCAAGGCCAGCCTGGTCTGAGTGAGCTCCAGGCCAGCTGGGACTAAAGGGAGACCTTGTCTCAAAAAGACAAAAAAAAGTCTACTTTTTAAAATATATTTTTTATTATTGTTAGACTTTAAAAAATTTTTTCTTTTATGTGTATGAATGTACTGTCTGCATGTAGGTCTGTGCACCCATGTCATGCAATGCCTCGGAGGTCAGAAGAGGGCGTCAGATTCCCCTGGAATTGGAGTTAAAGATGGTTCTCAGCCACCACGTGGGTGCTGGGGATCAAACCCTGGTCCTCTGCAAGAGCAGTCAACGCTCTTAACTGCTAGGCCATCTCTCCAGCCCCATCGTTGTTAAACTTTTTAGAAAGTCTTTTCCTATGCCTATGTCTTGTAGGTTGCTGCCAACCTTTTCTTCTATCACCTTCAGAGTTTTGGATTTCATGTTGAGGTCTTTGATCCACTTGGAGTTGATTTTTGTACAGGGTGAGAGGTAGGGGTGATCCATTTTTGCCAGCACCATTTACTGAAGATGCTATCTTTCCTCCAGTGAGCTTTTTTTGACCTCTTTGTTGAATATGAGGTGGCTGAAATTGTAGGAGCCCAAGTTTGGATCTTCAATTTTGTTCCATTAGTCAACGGGTCTGTTTTTGTGCAAGTACCAGGCTGTCTTTATGACTATAATCCTATTACATAGCTTGAAGTCTGCCAAAGTGATTCCCCCCCCTGTATTTCACTTTTTGCTCAGGGTTGCTTTAGCTATTTGGGGACTTTTGTTTTTCCATATGAATTTAAGGATTTTTTTTCCAAGTCTGTGAAGAAACTCATGGGTACTTTAATTGGGAATGCATTGAATCTGTATATTAATTTGGGTAGAATGGAGATTTTTACTATATTAGTTTTTCTATCCATGAGCATGGGAGGTCTTTCCATCTTTTGATGTCATATTTAATCTCCTTCTTCGGGGTTTTAAAATTTTTGTTGTAGAGATCTTTGGTGTCTTTGGTTAGGTTTGTTCCCAGGAATTTTTTTGAGGCTATTATGAGTGGGAAGGTCTCCTTATATTCCTTCTGTGGTTGCTTGTTGTTGGTGTAAAGAAAGGCTACTAATAAAAAAGAAAAAAAAAAGAAAGGCTACTGATTGTTCCCAGTTAATTTTGTATCCTGCCACTTTACTGAGACAATCATTCTAAGAGTTTTCTGGTAGTGTTTTTAGCATCCCTTAGGTAAACTATCATATCATCTGCAAAAAGGCATAGTTTGACTTCCTCTTTTCCAATTAGTACTCTTTTAATTTCCCTTTCTTGCTTTATTGTCCTAGCAAACACTTCAAGCACTATATTGAAGAGGAGTGGTGACAGGGCAGCCTTGCCAGGTTCTTGCCTTTAAGGGAAATGTTTCTAATTTTTCTCAATTTAGAATGATCTTGGCAGTGGGTGTGTTGTATATGGTTTTGATTATGTTGAGGAATGTTCCCTTCAGTCTAATTCCCTCTAGGACTTTAAACATGAAGAGATGCTATATCTTGTCAAAGGCTTTTTCTGCATCAATTGAGATGATCATGTGATTTTTGTCTTTCAGTCCATTTATGTGTTTTATGATATTTATTGATTTATGTATATTGAACCATCCCTGCATCTCTGGTATGAATCCAACTTGATCATTATGGAGGATCTTTTTTATGTGGGTCTGTATGTGATTTGCAAGTATTTTGTTGAGAATTTTTGCATCTATATTCATTAATGAGATGGGTCTATAGTGTTCTTTTTTGGCTGTGTCTTTGTCTGGTTTTGGTATTAGAGTGATGCTGGCTTCATAGAAGGAATTTTGGACATTTCTCTTTGTTTGTATCCTTCTGAATAGTTTGAATAGTAATGGCTGTAGGACCTCTTTAAATGTTTTATAGAATTCTGCTGTGAAACTATCTAAGCCTGTGCTTTTTATTTTTATTACATTTTCAGTTTTGCCAAATATTATGGGTCTGTTTAAACTGTCAATCTCTTCTTGGTTAAGCTTTGTTGAGACCCAGGATTTCAGAGATTCATCCATTTCTCTTAGGTTTTCAAATTTAGTAGTTAATAAATTTCTGAAGCATTCTCATCTGGATCTTTTCTTGTCTGTTGTGATGTTTCCCTTTTCATCCCGAATACAGTTTGATTTGGAGTTGCTCTTTATTTTTGTTAACTGGGCTAGAGGTCTGTCTATCTTGATTATCTTTTCAAAGAACCAGCTTTTGGATTCATTGATTCTTTGTATTCTTTTCTTTGTTTCTATTTCATTGATTTCTGCTCTGATTTTTGTTATTTCTTTTGTTTAGGGTTCATTTCTTTTTGTCTCTCAAGCGTTTTTAGCTGTAGTGTTAGATCATTTATTTGTTCCCTTTCTGATTTTTTAATGTGGGTACTTAGGGCTATAAATTTCCCTATTAGAACTGCTTTTAAAGTATCCCACAGGTTTTGTTGTGGTGTGTTGTCTTTTTTGTTTAGTTCCATAAATACTTTTATTTTGATATTTATTTCTTCCTCAACCCCACTCATTATTCAGGATTGTGTTGTTTAGTCTCCATGTGTTCTTGTATCTAGTAAGGATTATTCTGGTGTTAATTTTGAGCTTTCTTGCACTGTGGTCTGATAGAATGAATGAAATAATTTCAATCCTTTTGTATTTGTAGAGATTTCTTTTGCGTCCCAGCATGTGGTCGATTTTGGAGTATGTTCCATGAGGCGCTGAGTAGAAAGTATATTCTCTGGTGTTTTGGTGGAATATTCCGTAGATGTCTGTGAGGTCCATTTGGTGTACTGTATTGTTCAGTTCCAATGTCTCTCTGTTTATTTTTTGTCCAGTTGGTGTATCCAAGGGGCTCTGTGGAGTATTGAAGTCCCCTACGATTACTGTGCTGGGATTAATCTGTGTCTTGAGGTTCTGCAGAATTGTGTTTATAAAGTTCAGTGCACCCGACTTTGGTGCATAAACATTTATGATTATGAAATCTTCATGGTTAATTGTTCCTTTGATAAGGATGTAATGGCCCTCTTTGTCTCTTCTGATTAATTTTACTCTGAGGTTTATTTTGTCTGATATTAGAACAGCAACTCCTGCTTGCTTCTTGGTACCATTTGCTTGGAATATTTTTTTCCATCCTTTAAGTTTAAGTTGGTGTCTGTCCTTGAGGGTGAGATGGGTTTCTTGTAGGCAGCATATAGATGGACTCTGTTTCCTAAGCCATTCTCCCAGTCTATGTCTTTTGATTGGGAAGTTTAGCCCATTGATATTTAAGGTTATTATTGAGAGATGTGTGTTGCTTCCTTTCACCTTATTTTTGTTTGCATTCTTGGTCTAGGTATGTATTTCTGCTGTTTTGCTTTTATTAATTTCTCTCTTTAGTTGCTTGGGGATAGTTGCTCCTTCTGTTCTTTGAATTGCTTCAAGTATTTTCTGAAGTGTTGGTTTTTTGGACATGGATTCTTTCATTTTGTTTATGTCAAGAAAGATTTTTCTTTCTCCTTCAACTATAATTGACATTTTTGCTGGGTATAGTAATCTGGGTTGGCATCTAAAGTCATTTTGCACTGGGAATACTTTGGTCCACATTCTTCTGGCTTTCATAGTTTCCACTGAGAAAGTCACCTGTAATTCTGAAGGGTTTCCCCTTATATGTAATTTGTTGTTTTTCTCTTGTGGCTCTCAGTATTTTGTCTTTGTTTTGAGCATCTAGTGTTTTTAACTATGATATGGCATGGGGAATTTCTTTTCTGGTCTCGTCTATTTGGTGATCTTTGTGCTTCTTGTATTTGTATGGGTTTGTCTTTTTCAATTTGGGGAAATTCTCTTCTATTATTCTGTTGGAGATCTGATCAATACCCTTGTCTTGGGATTCTTCTCCTTCCTCTATCCCTATGATGCAGAGATTTGGTCTTTTCATAGTGTCCCACATTTCCTGGTTGTTCCACTCTTGTGTTTAAAATTTTTTTTCATCATCTTTATTTGAGCATTCTAGTTGTTCTGTGTTATCCTGCAGGTTGGATATTCTTTTTTTCTGCTTCATCCACTTTGCTTCTGAGGCTTTTCCCCATGCTTTCCTGTTGATTGGATGAATGTTCAATTTCCTTTTTCATTTTAGTATTTCCACTTCCTTTTGGAGCTTGTCATTCTCTTCTTGTAGCTCCTTGCTTCACTGGTCAGTTTCTTTTTTCATTTCAGCCTGGGATCTTTTCAGCATTTCCACTTCTTTCCAGAGTTTATTATTCTCTCCCTCTAGTTTTTTCTGAAGTTTATCATTCTTTTCTTCTAGTTCCTTCCTGACTTTTTCATTCTCTCCCCTTAGTTCTCTGATTTATTCTTGATATTCTTTGATTTTTTTTAATATGTCTATGATTGTTCTTCTAAGGTCTGTGTCTTGGTTTCCCTTCAGGGAGATCTCATTGTAGGGATCTTCTTCTTCTTCTTCTTCTTCTTCTTCTTCTTCTTCTTCTTCTTCTTCTTCTTCTTCTTCTTTCTTTTCACCAATGTTTTATGGAAGCTCTGTGCAGTTCATACAAGATTACATTACAAATCAAATCTAGACCTGTGCCCCCCTCCCTATGCCCCCACCCCACCAGAGCTCATGCATTCTGCTAAACATGTTTTCCATCTTTTTCTCAGTCTCTCTCAAAATTCTCGATGCAGAAGTTCACTGTTTCAGTCAGTTCTTTGACTCAGTCTCTTCTGTTGTTGTTGTTGTTATTGTTGTTGTTATTCCTTCCAATATGCATCACTCCAAAATATGCACATATGCATGCCACATATATCATAGGTTTTAGCATCTTCAGCTTATGATTTTTTTTTTTAATTAGGCTGAAAGATGTCATGTTTGAAGTCTCCTCCTTGGCAAGTCCAAACCATCATCAATTCTGCCCTTGTGTTCCACACTGGGGTTTTCCCTTCCCAAGGTCACCAAATGAGGTCTAGTAAGCACCACGTCCTGTCTTGATCTTCCTATACTGGTCTCCATGATATAGCCTGGATAGTCCAACAATGGCTCTGAAGAAGCTGAAACCCCCAGTAGTAGCTCAGTCCACAAGTTGGATGTCTCAGCAGTCCCCATCTGGCACTGAAGGTTTGGAGGATTCTTGGAGAGACATGGGTCTTCAGTCCATATTGGAAGGTTGAAAAGCTGTGTCTTCTCACGTCAGAGATCTTCTATAGGACTGGTGGAATTTGGTGTGGATTTATTCTGAGCTTTTCCCATATTGTTGTGTTTTTTTTGTTGTTGTTGTGTCTTTGGCATGTGGGTTTGTTTTTTTGTTTGGATTCTGGTGCTAATCTCAAATGTTAATATGGAGGACTGCTTGGTCACTCACTCTGCTTCCTGCCGGCCAGTTCCTCCACGTTGGTTGTGCAGCGTAGACTCGCTAACACTGCATCTACGGGATTGTCTGCACCACAGCACCACCAGCTTGAGGGCACGCAGGTTTTCCTGCTGTCCTCCTGTCTAGCTCCGCCCACGCCGCTTTGCTCACTGGTACCCGAGGTTGGGGCTTTGTGGACATTCCCAGGCCACTAGGGGTAGGGGCCACGAGGCAGATTTGCTTAACCCGGCCACTGCGCTGTTGTCCTGCTGTCCGACTGTCTAGCTCCACCCACGTTGCTTTCCCAAGGTAATCTTTTAAGAATAATGAACTTGGATGATTGTGGTAGCCCACGCCTTTAATCCCAGCAGATGCAGGCTGATCTCTATGAGTTCAAGGCCAGCCTGGTCTATATAGCAAGCTCCAGGCCAGCTGGAACTAAAGGGAGACCCTGTCTCAAAAAGACCAAAAAAAAAAAAAAAAAGTTTTGGCGTGATGGCTCGCACGTATAATACAGCACTTGGGGAGTTTGAGTCCATCCTGGGCTTTAACAGTGAAGCCCTGTTTTTAAAAAAAAATTAAAAATAAATAATTAGAAGTAAAAAATAAAAGAAAGTTTTGAAAGGAGAAAAACCATTCATAGATTACAGCCTCAACCATACAGAGTTCTGAATACTAAAATTTCCAATTTAGTGGTTGGCTAATTAGTAGTAATATCGGGAGCTGAAAAGTGTATCTAGGTAGTAGACCATACCATCAGTATGAATGAGAATATGGATTTGATCCCAACACGAGAATAAAAGAAGGAAACATCAGTGCTACATCTACTGTATACCAGTGTCTACTGCTCCACACTTCTCATTGACAGTGTGGTGAGGTCATTATGGAACCTAGAAGTTTTAAAATGTTAATAGCAATCATTGTAGATGTTATTGGGACATCTGAGTATATGATCTGTAGACTTGCCTCTCAGAGCAAGAATTAGAGTAGTTTGGGTTATGACCCGACTGATGCGCTGATTGGTAGATGGCAGGAGCTATCAAATCACAAGTTGGTAGGTAGGTGATAGGCTGGAAGGTAAAAACAAAAACATGAACAAGGTCCTAGTTTTTACCTGTGTGTGTGTTTTACACATCACTCATTGTCCATTCATAGGTTAATTAGAAGAAAAAGCAAGCAGTAATTCCAACAACCTAACATAGCCCATGTAGCTCCAGTATTTTTCCTATCATCCTGAGTCTTAAGAGTGTGTATGTGTGTGTGTTTGCATATGACTTTTCAATTACATCTGTAACCTAAGTCCATATGGTTTTTGGATTTTGTAGGTCCCTAAGATGAAATATTATGGGTAAAATTTGTGTCTTCTGTGAAGTCTGAGTTTAAAGATTTAACAACCACAAAGTGAAATGGTGTAGAAATGCCACACACCTTGGCATCTGAGTTTGTTTTTGTGTATGGTAAGCCAAAATGTACAAAATTAAAGATTTAGTAATCAGTTATGTCTCCTAATTGTCTTTTCTACTAGGGATTTTCAGCCCATTTTGTTCTGATTAGTGTTTGTAATGCCCTGGGGGGGGTGCCCTTTTTTTTGGGGGGGAAGTGGAGAGAACTCTTTTCTTCTTTAGAGTCCTCAAGTTTGCTGTCATTTCATCCAAGAACAGCTAGAAAATCATTCAAATGTCTTTACCTTTTCAACATTCCATTCTCATCAAGTTGCTCTCCATGAGGTTGTAATCCTCTGTCAGTTTTTCGCTGTTCAGGGAAGATAAAATTCTTGCACACCATCAAACTTACCTGGTGGTTGGGACCCCGGGAAGGGAGCCGACCATCTGGTGAAATGTGTCTCACCTCCTACAAACAGCCAGCCCCCATGGTGGAGGGCTGTCCACAGGGCCTGGTTTCTGAATCCCCCTGGCTCTGCCCACCGCCCACCAGCCATCTGTTCCCTGCATCCTCCAGAATGCATTTTGGCTTTGCATACTGCCTAATTAGGTCTCCTCCAAGTCACCTGAGCCCACCTTGGTCTTTTTTAATTTTTTTTCAAAATCTCTTCCCACACTCTGAAATCACTCCAGATTGTACTTGGTGCTGTGAGTTGAGAATGGCAGAGGTGAAGAAGGAAGGGTGCAGCTGAGCTTGGGTGACGTTCCTGCAGTATAGGTGCAGCTGAGCTTGGGTGACGTTCCTGCAGTACGGTAGCTTCTCTGTGTGGCTCAACTCCCTGTGGGTTCGGCTTTGTGACCAGCCCTGATGGAAATCCAGCCCCTTGCAGGAAGACAGTTCAGTCCATGCAGCTCAATAGAAAACCAACTTTTGATTCCTCACTAGTAAATTAGATCAGGACAGCTTTAAGAAAGATGTTTAAGGGGCTGGAGAGATGGCTCAGCAATTAAGAGCCATCTTAATTCCCAGCACCCACATGGCAGCTAACAACTATTCCTAACTCCAGTTCTTAGGGAATCTGACCCTCTTTTGACCTCCATGGGCACTGCATGACATGGATGCACTTACACACATGCAGTCAGTACACTCATACACATGAAATAAAGATAATAAATAAAATATTAAAAAGAAAGTTGTTTAATAATCTCTTTGGTATTTAATCTTACTTAATAGAAACATAATTTTGAGTACAGTCTTGTTAGCTTCTGGCCTTTCAGATATGACCCATCTTTAAGGGTTGAGGGTGTAGAAACTGGCTAACCAAATAATTGCAGTACCTGGATGATATATTCAGTAAGACTAGTATTAGATGTGGTTTCCAAAATAGTAGCGATACTGCTTTTAAGGAATATATGCAAAGACATCATTGCACAAAAATAACTGATTGAATGTGGAAGGCAAGGCATCCAAGCATAAAATAAATGGTACAGAGACTGTGCTGAAGTGCTTGATCTCTTTTCATTCCTCATGGAGTGTGCTGTCAACGTCAGCATCCATTTTACCCTTTAATATAATGGAAAAAGAGGGGTCAAAATCCTCATGTTAAGTGTAAGGCCCAAAGCAACAGGTTCTATGATTTGAGTCTGAGACCTTTGGGGATGTAGGTAATGTCTGGGGTCTCCCAGAACTTCTGAGTTGATGATTTTATCAGAGCAGGCCTTAGAAGACCATGCAGCAACAACAGAATATCTGAAAGAGAAATTGGCATTTTCTTTTGGAAACTAATCCCTTTCTCTCTCTCCCTCTCCCTCTCTCCTTTCTATCTCTCTCCCTCTCTCCTTTCTCTCTCTCTCCCTCTCTCCTTTCTCTCTCTCTCTTTCTTTCTTTCTTTCTTTCTTTCTTTCTTTCTTTCTTTCTTTCTTTCTTTCTTTCTTTCTTTCTTTCTTTCTTTCATCTTTTTGAGACAGGGTCTCCCTGTAGCTCCAGCTGGCCTGGAACTTACTATGTAGACCAAGCTGGCCTTGAACTCACAGAGATCCACCTGCCTCTGCTTCCCAAGTCCTGAGATTACAGGCATGTACAACCACACCCAGCTGGAAATATCTTCTTACCTACAACATGGTGGGAATTGGGAATAAAACTAACTCTAAACAGTTCTTACTCAAATTGCCTTGGAACTATGGAATGTATACCAAACAGCTCCATGACATCTAAATTAAAGTCAAAGAAACAGTTTCCACTTATTCTGCCAGTGCTTGCTGTGTTCCTGACACTGTGGCAGGTGTCTGACATGCTTACTGTGGGATTTAATCTTCACAATCACTTTATGAAAAAAGATGTAATTATTTGCAGTTTACAGATGGGGAAGCCAAGGCATATAGGGCTGATGTATTTGCCTGTGTCTATATAGCATGATGTTGGATCTGTGCCTCTGAACCCAAGACTCAGGCTCTTGTCCCTGGCTGTGCTCAGGGCTCTCAGAAACTATCTCTGTTCCTCTGCTGACCAGGAATCTATGTTCAGGGCTAATGAGAAGTGTGGTGGTTTGAATGAGTGTCCCCCATAGGCTGTAAGTATTCCGACATTTGTCTCCAGTTAGTGGCACTGTTTTTGGAGGTCTTAGAAGGTGTGGCCGTGCTAGAGGAAGTACGTTATTGGGGGCAGGCTTAGTGAGTTTAACAAGCCTTGTGGTCTCCAGTCACCCTCTCTCTGCTTCCTGTGCTCTTTGTGAGATGTGACCCTCAGCTTGCTGCTCCAGATCCAGCCGCCATGCCTCCTGCCACAATGGACTCTAATTCCCTGGAACCATCAATCGTAAGCTCAAATAAACTCTTTCTTTTATAAGTTCCTTGATCATGGTGCTTTATCACAGCAACAGAAAAGTGACTAATACAGTTAATTGGTACCAGAGAGTGGGCTGTTGGCTGTGAAGAACCTGACCATGTGGATGTTTGGAGAAATGTGGAAGACTTTGGAACTTTGGGCTAGAAAAGCTGTTGACTACTGTAAGCAGAGCTTAACAGGCCATTCTAGTAGAAGCCTGGAAGAAAGCATTGCTGCAAAAAATGTAGTTCCAGAGGAAAATAAAGACTTAGGCAGCAACTGGGATATTTTGATAAAGAGTCTGGCAGCAGTTTGCCCACAGCCCAAATGCTTGCCTGATGCTAAGTTGAAAAGCAATGGACTAATGTCTTTGGCGGAGGATATTTCAAGACAGCCTAATGTAGAAATGGTGGCGTGGCTTTTAATGGTGAATATTGTACAGATCTACAGTGAAAAAGAGCAGATGGGGCAGAAAGAAATGCAGAATGTACAGTTTGGATCTGAAAACTGCACTAGGAAGATTAAAGGTGGGGCCAAGGCATGTGAAGGAGAGGCTCCCTTTCATAAGGAGATTAAAGCAATTAAGGAGAGGCCTGGAGATTTACAAGTAAACAAAAGAATCAGTACCTTCAGGGCAAGACCACACCCAGCTAATCCTCCAGCAAGTCCAGGGCAGAGAAAAGTTGCAAATGTGGTTGAAATAGGCCAGGGTCCATCCCAAAATTGCAGCCAAACTCGGCAGTTTCATTCACGTGGTGCTGGCTTTAGAGGCATGAAGTTTGCAAGAGTGAAGGGGTCATCAGTTCTTCCTCCACGGTTTCAGAGAGCTGCCAAGGTCAGGCAGAGCGCAGCAGGGGTGTCCCTGCATAAAGTAGGCCCTGATAGGCCATTGCATGAAGCTGTGAATGTGAAGCCTGGTTGGCAGCGGAGACCCCAAGAAGACATTCGAGATGCCAGACCTGTGAGATATTTGCCAAGGAGAGCTGCATACAGGGAGTGGTACCAGCCTAAGAAAGAGATGTATGTTGCAAGCAAAGCTGGAAGAGCTGAGCCATCTAAGCCCTTTGGAAGTCAAGTCCCAGAAGTTGCATGTGGAGCTACTGGACTTGGTTTTTGCCCTGCTGGTTTTTGGTCTTGTTTTGGTCCAGTATTTCCTCACTATGCCTCTATTCCTCCCTTTTGGAATGGGAATGTGTATTCAGTTCCACTGTACGTTGGGAGTTTGTAATTTGCCTTTTGATTTTACAGGAGCTTACAGTTAGGAGATTGGCCTGAGTCTCAGAAGAGACTTTGGACTGTAGACTTTTGAATGACATTGAAACTGGTAAAGACTATGGGGACTTTTAAGGTTGGACTAAATGCATTTTGCATTTTAAATGGTCAGGAGCCTATGGGGGCCAGGGAGTGAAATGTGGTGGTTTAAATGAGTGTCCCCCATAGGCTGTAAGTATTCCGACATTTGTCTCCAGTTGGTGGCACTGTTTTTGGAGGCCTTGGAAGGTGTGGCCATGCTAGAGGAAGTACGTTATTGAGGGCAGGCTTAGTGAGTTTAACAAGCCTCGTGGTCTCCAGTCGCCCTCTCTCTGCTTCCTGTGCTCTTTGTGAGATGTGACCCTCCGCTTGCTGCTCCAGCTCCAGCCGCCATGCCTCCCACCACAATGGACTCTAATTCCCTGGAACCATCAATCGTAAGCTCAAATAAACTCTTCCTTTTATAAGTTCCTTGGTCATGGTGCTTTATCACAGCAACAGAAAAGTGACTAATACAAGAAGCTAAGGCAGTTCTGTCTGATAGTCACATGTTGCCTACTTTTCTGAGGCTTTTTACGTAGAGCCATCTCTGTAGCATCATCTTTAGCTTAATGCAAGGGTGGGGTGTACATGGCTCGGACCACAAGGCTCTCTAGTCTTCTCTTTCGTTTTTGCAGACCTCAAACACATATCACATGATATTTATTTTCTTTCTTTTTTTTTTTTTTTTTGAGACAAAGCTTCTCATGTAGCCCAGGTTGGCCTTAGACTTTCATTTTTCCCTGCCTTCTCCTCTGGAGTGTTGGGATTATAGCCTTGTATCACCATACCTGACAGTATTTACTTTGATCCTGCTATTATTGAGGATATGGAAATTGACTGGGTTATGTTTTGCATCTTTCCCCCCTTCTATCTGTAGTGCTCAATACTCAAATATGCTGGTAAGAATTCTGAAGAATTTTTATAGTCTCATTCAAAGGTTACACATTGATAGGCTCAATTGTGCTTTGATCTTATTTCAGACTTAAGGAAAAAAAAACCCAAAACACAGACCTGAGTCACACTGTGAACACATCTGAATAAAATTTAGATGCCATGGGACATGGTCCTGAACTTGCCCTTTGAGCTTGATGAATTACGAGTTTGCCCCGGGACCCATCATTTTCCTTGCCCTTTGTGGCTGCTATATTTTTCATGCCAGCAATATTGAAAATAATGCTTTGGTTTCCAGCTACCTTTTATAGAATTCATATGAACTTGTGCCAGAAAAACAAAGCCTGAGATGGATGTTAGAAATTCCTGCAACTATATATTCAGTTTAAAATTTCCAATAAATTTGATGTACCATTCATCTTTTCCACAGTCATTGTTGAATGTCTGCTCTGTGCTCAGGCTGTGTACTCTTGACCTGAAGATGTGGTGTGCTTCCATCCACCCTGTTTCTTGGGATAACCACTAACTACATCTAAGAGACTCATAGAACTCACCTGTTTGGCCAGCATTAACTGGATACCAGTTACTTTCAGTGATTGCTAGGGCATAGGGATGGGCTGTGTTAAGCTGGATCTTATTTCCAGGGAATCTTGGTCAAAGTAGGGCTACCAGGCACTAGAGGACAGAGAAAATCCATCAGAGGTAAACCTGGCAACCAAGCAACTAACCATCCAGGCAGGCAGTCAGCCAGCTAACCAACCGACTAACAACCAACAAACTACCTACCAGGCAGGTAGGCAACCAACAAGCCAACCAACCAACCAACCAACCAACCAACCATAAAACTTGCCAATCAACCAGCCAACTAGCCAATCAACTAACCAGCCAGACAGGTAGACAGCTAACCAACAAACCTACCAACCAAATAAATGCTCTTTAGGTGGGTAACAGTAATTTAACATAGAACTCCATTTTTCAGATAAGACACTGCATCTCAAGGAATAGTCAAACTGAGTAATCAGAAGTATTAAAGTTTTTATTTTAGCTAAAACTTCTTTAAGTACTATCAGTAACATTGAAATGGCCCTATACAGCAGTATCCTCCTTTGATTTTCATACTTTGCTAAACACCCAACCAAGACATGGACGATGAGCATCATAAGCTTCTTTTTTTGGAGAATGACTTTAGATGGGGACTGGATGATGTGTTCGTGGTCACTCATAACCATGGCCTGAGTGTCCTATCTCTGTATCCACAAATCCTGTCTAGAGCAGGGTCTTATGAAGGATTACAGGGCGACCCAGGGTATAGGCTGAGGAGAAGGAAAAAAGATAGGCTTGTAGTGTAAGGGGAAGAACACACAGGGTGAACACCATGGTAATTTAAGACTTGATTCCTATATTTTGGGTTCTCCACTGAGCTGGCTTATTCTCTGACAGTAATTGGAATATATAGGTGGGAAGCTGTTGTGAATATTTCTGGTTCTTTCTGCCATCTTTATTCATTTGTCATCATTCAAAGCATACCTTTCCATTGAGCTTATTTCCTTTCTTATCCTTGAGGCATCTGTCATTACGGGAACCTGGTTCATTTGTCAAGGAGCTAACACTGCCCAGAGTCTTTCCATGCCAACCAAGTCACCCTCTCTTCCTCTAGGTTCAAAGTTTCTTGGCTTCCTTCTTTTTTCTTTTTAAAAATGTTTATTTATTAGCCCGGCATGGTGGCATACGCCTTTAATCCTAGCACTTGGGAGGCAGAGGCAGGCGTGTCTTTGTGAGTTCAAGGCCAGCCTGGTCTACAGAGCGAGTTCCAGGACAGCTGGGGCTATAAGGAGACCCTGTCTCAAAATCACCAAAAATATAAAAAATAAAAAAATAAAAATGTTTATTTATTATTACTTTACATTTTATGTGTATAAGTTTTTTTGCTTGTGTATATGTAAGTACACCCTTGTAATGCAATGCCTAGGAGGTCAGAAGAGGGAATCGGATCCTCCAGAGCTGGAGTTATAGATGGTTGTTAGTTACCATGTGGTGTGAGCTGTCATGTAGGGGATGAGACTCGAACCCGGGTCCTCTGCAAGAACAGCCAGTGCTCTTAACTGCGGAGTCATCTCTTTAGCCCCCTCTTCTTTTATTCTTGATAGTAACTCTTCGTGGATGTATAGCTGGTGAAGATTTTTTTTCCCACTCTGTAGGTTGCCTCTTCGCTCAAATGATGGTGTCCTTTGCTGTACAGAAGCTTTTTAGCTTCTGTTTGACGAGGTCCCAGTTGTCAATTGTGAGTCTTAATACCTGCTATCCAGGTGCTATTTAGAAAGTCCTTTCCTGTGCCTATAAATTCCAGTGTATTTCCTGCTTCCTCCTTTATCATATTCAAGGTATCATCTCTTAGGCTAAGGTCCTTGATCCATTTGGAGTTGAGTTTTGTGCAGGGTGAGAGATAAGGCTCTAGTTTCATTCTAGCACCATTTGTTGAACATGCTGTCATTTCTCCAATGTGTATTTTTGGCCCCTCTGTCAAAAATCAGGTGGCTGTAATATTTCATTGAGCAATATATCTGTTTTATGCCAGTGCCATGCTGTTTTTATTACTATAGCTGTAGTATAATTTTAAATTAGGGACAGTGATGTCTTCTACTTTTATTGTTCAGGGATGTTCTTTCTGTTCTCTCTGTGTGTGTGTGTGTGTGTGTGTGTGTGTGTGTGTGTGCATGTGTCTGTGTATGTGTCTGTGTTTCCATATGAAATCTGAGATTATTTTGTCCTTTAAAAATATTTTATTTTTATTTTATGTGTACGAGTGTATTGCCTGCATACATGTAAGTGTACTCGTGTTGTGCAGTGCCCAAAGAGTTCAGAAGAGGGCATTGGATCCCCTGGAACTGGAGTTATGGATGGTTGTTAACCCCCGTGTGGGTGCTGGGACTGAACCAAGGTCCTTGGCTCTTAACCACTGAACCATCTCTCCAGCTCTTGAGATTATTTTTTCAATTTCTGTGAAGAATTGTGTTGGAATTTTAATGGGGATTGCACTGAATCTGTAGATTGATTTTGGTAGCATGTCCATTTTTCACGATATGAATCCTACTGATCCACGAGCTTTTCTATTTTCTGGTATATTCTTTAGTTTCATTCTTCAATTCTTAAAGTTTGCTTAAATCATATAATTATTTCAGTTCTTTGGTTAGATTTATTTCAAGAGATTTTAAAATAGAGAGCACTTCACAGATTTGTGTGTCATTGTGCACAGGGGCCATGCTAATCTTCTCTATGTTCCAGTTTTAGCATATGTGCTGCCAAAGTGAATACATTTCCCCCCTTCCTCCTCCTCCTCCTCAGCCTCCTCTTCCTCAGCCTCCTCCTCCTCCATTTTGAGTTTTTGAGACAGGGTCTCCCTTGTGGCCACAACTGGCCTGGAATTCAGTATGTAGACAAAGCTGGCTTCTATCTCACAGAGATCCCCCTGCCTCTGCATCCCAAGTGTTGGGATTAAAGGCATGCACCATCATGCCCGGCTCATTTTGACATTTATTTTTATTTATTTATTTATTTATTTATTTATTTATTTATTTATTTATTTATTTATTTTTATGTTTATGGTGTACTGTCTGCATGTAGGTAGGTGCACCTGTGTAGTGCAATGATGTGGAGGTCAGAAGAGGGTGTCGGATTCCCCTGGAAGTGAAGTTAAAGACAGTTCTTAGCCGCCATGTGGGTGCTGAGAATCGAACTTGGGTCCTCTACAGGAGCACTCAGTGCTCTTAACCACTGTGCCATCTATCCAGCCCCTCGTTTTCACTTCTTCATAGGAGCCATCTTTGTTTCCACATCGGCCCCTCTTTCCCAATGGCCACGCTCTGGTCCATCCTCAGGAACATGAACCACTCTGAACTCCCTCATCCTCTCGTCTTTTGAATGCTGGTGCTCCATCCTTTGTTTCTTCTCTGTCCATCTCTGGCTTTTGTCTTTGTCCTCCACCCAACCATGTTTTCTTTTTCCTCTCCGTCTCCTGTGTCCCTGTGTCCCTCACACCCTCAGCTTTGGGGTCATTCAGCCATTCATGGTCTCCACCTCAACCCACATTAGCTGAATATATGAATGGACAACTGATAGTTCATTGCCTTCATGATTCTTGTTTCGAGGATCCTTGGAGTCAGCTGGTCCCACCTTGACTATCTCAGCAGTCTTCAGCAAGACCTGGCAATTTGCTCAGGCATTCCTCACCAACAGTATTTCCCGTCTTCTCAAATGTCTCTCCTTGAGCCTTCTAACCAGTTGGCAGTCACCTGTCATCACATGGCTTTTAGAACACCATCATCCATTCACTCAACTGTGGGTGTGCTCAAGGTGCTGCCCGGCCTTCTCGTCATCTAGCTTCAAGAATGTACAGGTGTAGAGGACTCACAATGAGACATCTCCAGAGTGTTCCCTTATTCAGTCCCACGGTGAAGGGGTCTGCAGTCACTGATCACACTGTGTTTCTCCTCCTGCTCCTGGTTCTCCTGTTATTTGCCTGGTCTTTGTGACTAGAACTTCTGATTGCTTTGCCATCCAAGCCAGAACCAGAAGCTCCTTCCTGGACTCCTTCCTCTCTTCTTGTCCTGTGGGCTCTGACTGCTTAATATTCCCTGTGTGTCCCTCCTCCTCTCATATGAGAGACTTCTAGCAGTCACCCTGCCCTGGGTCTCCCTCCTTATTCCATCTCTGTCTGTATTTCTTGGCTCTTTGCTCATTTCTTTCTTTTTTTTTTCACGAGTATGTGTGTAGTGTGTACATGTATGCATGTGTATTTTCATGTGTGTGTTTGGGCACATGTATGTGTGTGCTCATGCAGGTGGAGGCACACGGTTGACACTGGGAATCTTCCTTGCTTACTCTTCTACTTTGTGCCTTGAGGGAGGGTCTCTCGGTCAAACCCAAAGCTCACCTCTACATCTACTCTTCTTAGCCAGCTTGCTCTGGGGATCGTATCTCCACTTCCGAAGCCTTACGGATGGGTCACCAAGCCCACCTGGCATTTGTATGGGTTCTGGGCATCCAAATTCAGGTCTTCCTGCTTTCACAGAAGAGGCTTGAACTGCTGAGCCATCTCTCCAGTCTCCTCCTTTCTAAATCATGAAATAAATAATTTCTCCTTCCTCAGTCTGAGGTAAAAGCTGCACCCAAGCCATAGATAGGCTTTGTTTGGCTCACAGTGTTAGATCTTGCCATATTTACAAGCATTTTTTTTTTTAGCTTAACTTGCCTGTATTAAAAAGCAGTTTTCATGTAAAGATCCAATCAGTGGCTACCTTTGGAAAAAAGGAAGGCCTGCCTCCTGGCTCTGTATTCTTCCATGGCAACAGCTGGTAGGTGCAACCGTCCAGCTGTGGCCTTAGGTGAGGTGCACTCTTTCCAGATGGCTACAGATTCCACTAACCAGTGTGCCTCTGTCACTGTTCCAGCCACCTGGCTCCTGTGGCCTTTGAGTTGTTGGCCTGCGACTTGTGGCATGAGGTGAACCTTCTCTAGATGCTAAGGGTCCCATCCCACTTCTCATTCCCCAGCCCAAGATCGCTTGCTTTCTTGGAAGGCATTAAGCTGGCACTCTGTTCACACCTCAATCTTGGCAATAACTCTTCTGGCTGCAACTCACAAGAGAAGCAGCATTCTTTTCTGAGATCTGGCCAACCAAGTGAGACAACAGTGTCACCTGAGTCACTTGGATTAGGACTATTTATTATCACCAGTGTGTGCTCTGACCTGTAGGGTATATAGTCTTTAAAATATCATTTTATGGTGATGTACCAGCAGAACTACATTGTACATTGTGATCATCACACATGTGTGCACCTGTGCACACAAACACCCCCTGTCCTCCAAACTAAAGGTCAAGAAATAGTACTTAGCATTCCCTCTTTTTCTCTTTTTCCTCTTTTTCTCTTCCTCACTCTTTACCTTTTTCCTTTCAAGGTATTTGTGACTCACCAAATCAATTTCATAATCCACTAATGTATTTTATTCCATACTTAGAGAAAAGACTTTGTCTCTAAGTCCTTGAAACTATATGTTGAAACTCAGTTTATAGCATAGATGTGTTTCTCTATGTAGAAGGAAATTTCTCTTTTTAGAGGGCCCATGATAAAAAAACAGATTTCTTTAAAAAATTATTTGCTATTTTTATTTTATACATATGAGTGTGTTGCCTGCATATATGTAAGTGCACTCGCATTGAGCAATGCCCGAGGAGGTGAGAAGAGGGTGTTGAATTTCCCAGGAACTGGAGTTATGGACACTTGTTAACCCCTATGTGGGTGCTAGGAACTGAACCTGGGGCCTCTGCAAGAGCAGCTAGTGCTTTTTTTTTTTTTTTGTTTTTTGTCTTTTTGAGACATGGTCTCTCCCTGTAGCCTCAGCTGGCCTGGAACTCACTATGTAGACCAGGCTGACCTTGAATTCACAGAGATCCACCTGCCTCTGCCTCCAGAGTGCTGGGATTAAAGGTGTGCACCACCATGCCTGGTGTAGCCAGTGCTTTTAACCATGGAGCCATCTCTCCAGACCATCAAAACAGATTTCATAATCACTGATTTAGAAATTTTATTTTTCATGGGGTTTGAATCTTCAGTTTCCTGCTCCTAAGCTATGGAGAAACTGGTAGTAATTATTTAGAAGTGGGCCTTTGTGTCAGATCTGACGTTTCCTGTATCATCTGCTCTCAAGTGAAGTTAATATTTGCAGAATCTTAGGGAGAGTGAAATGGATCCTTTAAATCTCTTGTACACACAAGAAGGTGAAAAGCTGGGTGAGACACATAAAAAGGATTTTCTTGGCAAAGGACTTTTAATAAAACCTTCATTGAAAGTCTGATAAATCCAGGCAATTCACAGACGAAAACAAAAACCAATATTAAGAACAGAAAATGAAGGTCACGAACAGGTAATACCAAGTCTAATAACAACAACAAAAACTGTAATACTATGTTTATAATTATAAATTAAAAGTATTCCCAAGGTAAAGTCAGACAACATGACAGCCCATGAGACATGCTGTTTCCTTTCCCTGTCTGGCATGTTTCAATAGCTGTCTTTGGTCGTGGGGATGAAGAAGTAGTGGTGAGTGAACTGCGTCTTCTTGTCCTCAAGGGTCTTTCAGTATAGAAAAGAAAAAGAAGAAAAAGAAGACCACCACGGCATTGATACGAAGAGAATAAGCATGAGCCAGGCGTGGTGGTACACACCTTTAATCCCAGGACTCAGGAAGCAGAGGCAGGCAGATGTCTGTGAGTTCCAGGCCAGCTGGGGCTACAGGGGGACCCCGTCTCAAAACAAGCAAGCAAGCAAGCAAACAACAAATAAACCCAAAGAGAATAAGTATGAAAAACACACAGCTGCCATGATACACTTGCCATAATAATGTAATAAATGTAATAAAAAGAACTTTTAATTTGTAGAAGTATTAGGAGGCCACATAAAGAGGTTACAGATGAGCAACATTATCCTGAGCAATGGTTTTGAGGGACATAAGATCCAAGTGAAACTTTTGAGGTCAACTATCAAAAAATCTCTGGGACCATAGTTTTGCTTGTGTCTTTCTACAGGTGCATGGGGAACAGTGAGGAATCATTAGCCCTGGCTCAGAAAAGGGCTTCGTGTCACCAGGCTTTGGGCCTGGCCTGCTACAGAAAGGTTAATGGCGTCTCCAAACAGAGCTATTTATTATCAGCCATGTGTATCCCTACTTTGAATGATTCTGGCAGTTGGCACAAAGAGAACTCATTACTATAGCCGTCAAAGAATGAAAAATGGCCAGAGACAAGCCCTCCCTTCTCACTGTAGTAACACAATTAACATTGCATTATATATTTTGCAGTGGTGAATAGTAAAAAAAAAAAACAAAACTGTGTTGCTTCTCTGAAACAGTCATGCAGAGAAGTGGGGTGGGCGATAATCCTGATACCCCAGGTTTCCATGCACCCGCTGTTCTATCTGGTGGGAACTGAGTGATGTTTCATTTGCTCGGCCGGCTTTCTGGATGACTAGGAGATGGGGTGTTGCTCAGTGGTAGAGCACTTGCCTAACATGCACAAGGCCCTGACTCAATTCTAGAACCACAAGTTTTAGGGGGGGATATTTTCACTCTGTTACTTAATTACATAGTTTCTGGAGAAAAGCAAAATTCTCAATGAATTCTCCTCTTCTAAAACAAAGAATGGGGCTGAAGATGTAGTTCAGAGATAGAGGGCTTGCCTAGTGTACACAAGACTCTGGATTTGATGTGGAGCATTGCAAATATTTAAATAAATACAAATTACTATCTACAAAGCAGAAAGATTAGAAAATACTTTATTTCAAAAACCACACAATAAATGAGCTAATATTTCGGGAGCTAGAAGGGAAATAATTTGATATTTTTAGAAGGGAAGTGATTTCACTGGGTGAGGTGACACACACCTGTAATCCTAGTCCATGGAAAGTGGGGTTAAGAGGCCCAGGAGTTCAAGGCCAGCCTTTGCTACATAGAGAGTTCAGGGCCAGCCTGGGTTACATAAACCCCTGTCAGAAAGAAAGAAAAGAATGGGAGTGAATTTAACTCTTTGGAAACCTCACAAGCCCAAACGCTGAGCTGGGGACGTATTCCAGGAGACGCTGCCATGCAGTCCATCACTCGCCAATGTTTCCCCGTCATCAGAATAGGACTCAATGATTTCTAACATTTTCCTACTCTAATATTTTATGTGTATGTAACTTTAGAGTTTCCCAAGCCTTCAGGAAAGCTGTGTACACGTAGGTGTCTGTGTGAGCAAGTGTTGGCATCTCTGTGCTCTAGTTCTTCTGTCCAGGGTAGCGGCAAGGCCATCTCACTTCTGACACCATCTTTAAAATATTTTTAAAATTAAATTTTATTTATTTATTTTATGTGTGTGCATGTGCATGCTACGGTCTAAATGTGGAGATAAGAGGATGACTTTCAGGAACTGACTGTCTTCTTCTACCATGTGGGTCCCATGGATGAAATTCAGGTCATCAGACTTGGTAACAGATACCTTTACCCGCTGAGCCAGCTCGCAGACCCTCTGCTGCTATCTTGAAATCAGATTGTTCCACTCGTCATCTGGGCTCAAAACTTGCTTGTGTAGAAAAACTTCCCTCTTTAAAAAGCAAAGACAAAAACAGCAATTAGGTGTGGCAGATGTTTCAGGAAGGAGGTAGGTAGCATAGGTTTGGGGTCTGTAGTTTCCATTTCTGCAAAGGCTTGCAAACTTTGCAAAAAAAAAAAAAAGTCTCCAAACATCGCCCCCTTCTTTGAAGTCAAATTGTGTCAGCAGCAACACTACAGATTTTTATTAAGGTCCTGGGGTAGGAAAGTATTGGTCTGAAAGCTTTGCACAGTCTTTCATCAGCCGTCATAGAGTTGATGGTTCATAATTTATTGTTCTCTAAAGGGCACTTTGGAGAAAGGGGAGTGGATGACATTTACCATCTTGAACGTTTTCACGAGTTCTTGTTTTCCATGCTAGTTTTCCTAGCGATTAGAGCATCTATTTCAGGATACTTCCCTTGCCATTTGTTCTTCATGGGATAAGTTGTTTTAATTCACTAATTTCATTAAGATTACACTGTAAGGCAGGAGAGCTGGCTCAGCAGTTAAGACCACTGGCTGCTCCTGCAGAGGAACTGGTTTCAGTTCCTAGCATCCACATGGCGGATAACAACTGCCCATAACTACAATTTGGGGGGATCCAATGCCTTCTTCTGGCCCCTTTGGGCATTGCATGCACATGGTACACTTATACACATGCAGGCAAAATATTCATACACATAAAATGAAAACAAATAATTTTTTAAAAAGGTAAGACTATATACATGGACTGAGGAGAGTGTGAGGAGCTGAGATCCATCACTGGAACCCATATGAAAAAGGTAGGTGTGGTGGTGTGTGCTAGGAATTCCTGTGCTGGGGAGGCAGACATCATCCTTGGGGGTGGATGAAACTCTTGGTGAGTTCCAGCCCAGCGAGACAACCTACCTAAAAAAACAAGGTGAACAACAGCACCCTAGGTTGACATCTGTACATATGGGCACACATGCTCCGCCCCCCTCTCCTATAAAGAAAGACTATACAGTCACACACTTTGCCTGTGACTTCCCATACTCGATTCAGAAGCTAAAAGAAAATCAATAAAGATCAGTTGCTAAGTCAAGGTCATTCTGTGTGCTTTTTCTTTGCTGTTTCCTCACTGATTTCTTCTCTTTCTGGGGAAACACCGTTTTGGGGTGACTTCATATGATTGTTATCATCCATCCCCCCCTTTTCTGGTGCGTTCTCACCATTTCTCTTCTCCCTGTACTTTTATTTCCTGGTGATTTTTCTCTAAGTCCTTGGGGGCATTTCGAGATGAGATTTGGAAAGAAAGCTCAATGCAGTATAAAGTTACCTTATACCCATCAGAAGAAAGAATACTTCAAACAGCCCAGAAAAAAAACCCCAAGGGAGTCTGGGCTAGTGGGGGCCACAAAGAGCATTTTGTCTTTTCGGATGTGTCTCTGTGTCTAACGCTCCTTCCTTCCGGCCTGTCTTTTGTTTCCCTGTATTTATGGCCCTTTGGGTATCTTTACTTCGCCCATCTTTCCTTTTTGGCAGAGGTGGGAAGAGTTGGATATGGATTCTGCGCCACGAGAATCACAAAAACACTCCCTCTGTCTTTTTTTGAGGAGACTAGAAGGCTTAGGGGATGTTACCATTGGAGATGGTGGCGGGTTTCCACGAGACTTCTTATAGACTTTGGAATTGTAAGAGGGCGGATGGGTATCCTGGCTCAGCCACGTAGGAGCTGGATGTCCTTGGACCACTCAACTGGGGACACTCATAATTTCTACATGGCATTCTTATGAGTTTACATGAGATGTCAATGTCATAATCCTGGGCAGGTATGTAGGAAATCACTCGAAACCCCTAGCTATTATCACAATCTAGAGAGCATGCCCACACACATTCTTCTAATGATTTCTTGCTATCAAGTGCACTGTTAACCGCCTTCATTCTGAATCTCTTGCCTCAATCCATCTCATACTCTGGCTTTCTAATATTTTCAGTCTTCATGGTATTTGACCTTGAGGCTAGCCTTTCAGTTATGACCTCATCTCACTCCTTGAAATTAATACTGCACTTTAAATGATACTTAGGTTCCCTATGGGCCAGTGTGTGAAGCACCGACAGGTGTAGTTGGTGGTTAGTACTTGGTTTTGTCCTTGAAGCCGATACAGAATGTGGGGCTGTGGCCAGGGCCAAAGGGAGTAACTAGGGAGGGGAGTCAGCATGCGCAAAGCTAGAAGCAGGATTTGTAAGACGTGTTTTGAGCTCGTTTGATGGAAGCAAAGCTGTTTGGAAGCTAGGAAGACTTCCCCGAAGCCGGATCTAGCTGACTCTAGAAAATGTCATGAAGAGGTGGAGGGTGAGAAGTGAGTTGAAAGCATCTGGATCTGACCACAGAAGACTCGTCACGAACTTTTAGGGGGCTTGTCATAATATGCTTCATGGCAGAACGGGAGCTGCTGACACATTCATCTCGGTAAACTCAAGGCTGCCTTTCCTATCCTTTACGTCTCCCTCTCATGGCTGAAATTCCAAAATGTGTCATCTAGCACATGTCACTCTTGCATGTATTTGTATGTCAGGATTACCTCAATCACCTTGGGCTTGAAAAAGAAATGTTGGAGAGATGGCTCAGTGGTTAAGAGCACTGGCTGCTCTTGCAGAGAACCCGGGTTCAATTCCCAGCACCCACATGGCAGCTAACAACTATTCACAACTCCAGTTCCAGCGGATCTGACATGCTCTGATCTCTGCATGTTGTTGTTGTTGTCATTGTTGTTTTATGAGTGTTTATTCACACACATGAAAAAAATAAATGAAGGGGCTGGAGAGATGGCTCAGTAGTTAAGAGCACTGATTGCTCTTGCAGAGGACTTAGGTTCAGTTCCCAGGACCCACAAGGAGGGCTAAAATCTGTCTGTAATACCAGTTCTAGAGGATCTGATGCCCTCTTCTGACCTCTGCTGACATTGCATGGCATGGATGCATTTACATGCATGCAGGCAATGCACTCATACACAAAAAATAAAGAGTAGGGGCTGGAGAGATGGCCTAGCAGTTAAAAGCGCTGACCACTCTTACAGAGGACCTGGGTTCGATCCCCAGCACCCACATGGTGGCCGAGGACCGTCTGAAACTCCAATTCCAGGAGAACTCCAGCTCCAGGGGAATCCGACACCCTCTTCTGACCTCCGCAGCATTGCACGATACGGGTGCACACACCTGCATGCAGACAGTACATTCTTACACATACCGAAATAAAATAAAAAAAAAAAGAGTAAAGGACCCACCTCCAGGAAGAATCAGAGAGCAAAGGACCCACCTCCAGGATGGATCAGAGAGTAAAGGACCCATCTCCAGGATGGATCAGAGAGTAAAGGACCCATCTCCAGGATGGATCACAGAGTAAAAGACCTGCCTCTAGGATGGATCAGAGAAAGAGAGGGGGAAAAAACCAGAATCAATAGAACTATCTATCTATCTATCTATCTATCTATCTATCTATCTATCTATCTACCTACCTATCACAAAGAGATCTGTGTCCTGGAGAGATCTCACTGTGGGAGTCCTCTATGGGACTGATAGTGTTTGGTGGGGATTTCTTATTTGCTTTTCTCATGTTGTTGATTTTTCTTTGTGCTTTTGGAAAAAAATTATCTATATCTATATCTATCTGCTGGCAATGTGGTAAGCCTTGGGGTTATAGTATTTTAAAACTCCACACCCCATTTGATCAAAACCAAAGAGAAAAAAATTCCCTTTCCCTGGAAAACACACACACACACACACACACACACACACACACACATATATATGTATGTATAGATATGTATTTTTCTTCCTTTTTTAAAAAAAGTTACATTTATTTTTGAAACAAGGTCTTATGTAAATTTTTTTTTTTACTTCTTATATGTATGAGTGTACTGCCTACATGTAGGTTGGTGCACCTGTGTCACCAATGCTGCAGAGATTGGAAAAGGGCGTCAGATTCCCCTGGAACTGGAGTTAAAGACGGTTCTTAGCCACCATGTGAGTGCTGGGAATCGAACCCGGCTCCTCTGCAAGAGCAGTCAATGCTCTTAACCGCTGAGCCATCTCTCCAGACCCTGTATTTTTCTTCTTAAAAAAAAAAATCCAAGGCATTAAAGCTTTAAGTGGATCTAGAAAAAAAAATACTTATTACATTATATATACTTAGTAAATTATATATTTTAGGTAATATAAGTTACATTTACATTTAAAATATTAAAAATGTATATTATTTCAAAATAAAATAAAATAATATAATAAGAATAAAACTTGGCCAGCTGTGTCCTTCTGTGTGCATCACATTCTGTTGTATAAGGAAGCTTGGCTGGTGTGGCTGAGGAATGTGTTAATGTTCTCGCCACCTCTGTTCCACTATGTTCAATGAGCCTTAGGTGTGGGATTCCACTGTGGAAGTGTCACTAAAGGCTGGGCATATCTCAGAGGTATATTCTCTGTGCATGACCAGTAATAACCTCCATTCTTTGCATAAAAAACTTCTTCAATGAGTGGTATGCAATATATTTGTCAGGTTAGTAGGCAGGTCTGTGGCAGGCAGATCAGGAGGCCAAGGACAAAGGTGGAAGGTGGGGATAGCCTGTGGAGGGTAGAATACACTAAGCTCCAGAAGTGAGCTGGTCAGGGTACAGGGGATCAGGAGGCAGTGGGCTTGTCTGGACTGAGAGGGTAACCTAGAGATCTGGTCAGAAAGAGCAGGATCCGGCCTGCATCTAGAAGGGGGATGGAGACTGTGGAGCGCTCAGGGTGTAGGGGAATCAAGGTACAGTGGGTGGGACCTGGCTTACCAGGATAGTAGGTAGGTCTTTGGCAAGCAGATCAGGAGGCCAAGGGCAAGGGGTGGGGTGGGGACAGCCTACAGACAGTCTAACAACTGAGCTGGAGGATTAAGGTAGTCTGGGTTAGGAAGCTAGTCCAGAGAGCTGAGACGGAACAGCAGGAGCAGGTTAGATTGCTTTTCTTACTGTTGTGACAAAGTGACTGACATAAACAACTTAAAGGAGAAAAGATTTATTTAGGCTCATAGTTGCTCAGCCTCCTATAACTGGGCAGACTATCATAGTAGTGTAGGCATGTGGTGGAAGGGAGCTGCTCAAATCATGGCAGACAGGAAACAGAGAAAGGACAGACACAGGAAGGGGCAGGGCAAGATCTAGCCCCAAGGACACACCTCCAGTGACCTACTTTCTTTGAGTCCCATCGCCTGCCTTTCACGATCTTCCAACAAAACCTCCATATTATGAATCAATCAAGGGGTTAGTCTCCTCAGTAGGTCAGAGCCCTCGTGATTTGACCATCTCTGGAAATCCTTCTCAGACACATTTAGAGGTGTTCTTTCTTTTTTTTATTTTCCTTTTCTTTGCAATATTTATTTATTTATTTATTTATTTATTTATTTATTTATTTATTGCCTTCTTGAGACAGGGTCTCTCTGTAGCCCCACCTGGCCTGAAACTCTATCTACAGACCAGGCTGGCCTTGAACTCACAGAGATCTTCCTTCTCCTTGCCTGTGCTGGGATTAAAGGCATGGGTCACCACACATGGCTACAATTTTCTTTTTCTTTTTCTTTGTTTTTGGTGTTTTTTATTTTTATTGAAGCTCCATGCATTTCATATAAGATTACATTACAAATCAAATCTAGACCCGTTATCCCCTCTCTACACCCCCACCCCACCAGAGCTCATGCATTCTGCCAAACAGGTTTTTCATCTTTTTCTCAGTCTCTTTCAAAATTCTTGATGCAGAAGTTTACTGTTTTGAGCATAAGTTCACCAGTTCAGTCAGTTCTTTGACACAGTCTTTTCCGTTGTTGTTGCTGTTGTTGTTCCTCCCAATAAGCATCAGTCCCAAATTCCTTGACAAAAGCTCAAGCAGCCCTGCATAAGAAATACAGCCCTGCACAAGTAATTGGCGCTAGCATCCACAGATGAGGGATACCATTGGTTGTTTGATTTTCACGGACTGTGTTACTTCACTTAACATAATATCTTCTAGTTCCATCCACTTACCTGCAAAGTTCATTATGTCATGTTTTTTGTTTGTTTGTTTTTTACCACTGCATAGAATTCCATTGTGTAGATGTACCACATTTTCTCTATCCACTTGTCAGTTGAAGGGC